>WUAW01038466.1:1193-13266 GCA_017165845.1 Thaumetopoea pityocampa | reverse complement strand
GTATGTGGCAAATTGTGGTCTCTGCCTACCCTTATGGGATGCCGGCGTGAGCGTATGTATGTATGTATGTATGAAAAACAAACTACTCTCATCGGCTAATTAAGGGCTTCTGTTTCAGAACAGAATCCATCGAAGTTTGTTTGATTGTTCGGGTTTCACGCAAAAACCAACGAATAGATTATGGTTAAATCGTTACAGTCTTAAAGGTACTATTCCGACTTAAATAATAGGACATATTTCATCAAAATCGGTCCAGTATAATTGAAGATACAGCTTGATCCTTGTTTTAGTAGCCGCCGCTAAGGTAGGAGAACTCAAGTAAAAGTGGTTCTAAGGTTTTTTTTATATAAATTTTTGATTGTGTCGGGATTTCCCATATAGTAGACCGACATTCGCGCGGGCGGAGCCGCGGGCAAAAGCTAGTTGTACATAGTTACATATATACTATAATCATAATTCACTGATCATGAGAACAGATGTGCAGATTATAGAAATCTCTTAAATGTATATCTAAAGCGCGTTAAATTATTTAAATATGCACAAAAGCAGAATTTCTAAAAAAAAACAGCAAATCTAAATAATGCCCCAAGTAGGCCTGTATAATTTTATCCAATAGATTGGTCCAATACATTGTTCCAATACGCTGCACTAGCGTGTATTGGTGGCTATGAAATATAGGTAACTTCGTTATCCATTTGAGACACATTCAAGCAGTCACATTTAAGCATTCGGCAGTTATGGAAGCACAAATGGAAAGCCTCATCAGCCCACATGGGCAGGAAAACGAAGTTGAAACGTACGTAGATATGTTTGATGTTAATACTCATAATACGTATGTTGTTAATGATAATCTGACCCATAGCCATACTTAATTTATAGGAAGGAAGGTCGGTTGTAATTAGACCTTTGTTTCTGAGATGATAGGTTTGGAACTCGGAATTCTTAAGGTGGTTTGAGTAAAACTGTTCCCAAGTTCCAGTCCTAACTATAATAAAAGATTATTTAGCGTACAAATGTAACCTTCGGTTACCTAATATTTTTGTTACCTACCCGAAATATATTTAGACTGAACGTCTAAAAAACACTGGTCAAGTTAAAATTTGGCCTAGTTCAATATCATTCGCATCGTTACGATACGAAATACAATTAAATTCCATCGGCAAAACGTAAAAGAATAATAGAAGTGGAAATTTCTTTGAGTAACAATATGCAGTCCATTTTATATATGAAATCAAATATTACAAATACCTCCATTAATTCAATTTCTTATAATTCTAATGTTGGCTTAAATGATAGCCTTGAAGGTCATAGGCCACACATTGTTGAACCTAACATTACTAAAATCTTAGTTTCCCGCAAACTATATACCTAACGATTTGCCAGCGTAAATTAAAATGTTTCCATTCTGTAACCGTAGGTATATTTTTTTAAATATTTGTTTCATGATTGGTTTGGGATTGTCATTGGGTAAAGATGTTTGTAAAATACCATATACTGATTGTGGATCTAGTAACTTCGTTCAATGCTCGCATTTTACCTATTCAATCGCCTACGTAAATTCATTACTTATGCACTCCACAAATCAAGTACGCAAGTGCTTTTGTTTTTTTCTTCGACATTAAGAATTTTTTAAAGTCGTGAAAATAATTATTATATGTTTGTTTTGTTGTTGTCTTAATCTTTGCAAATGAGTTGATTCTAATCCTTGGAAATAGGTACTAAATATACCCTACATTTACTTTAAAAAAAGAAGAATTTAAAACATAAACATATATCACGCCGATATCTCATAAGGGTGCCTACCCTTACCCGAGACCACAGTACGTACTACATACATACAATTACGCCTTTTTCCTATTGGGGTAAGCAGAGACCACTTATTTCCACCTGCTACAATCCTTCAATATAGCAAAGTGACTATCCGCAGACACATTATGCTTCCGCGGGCAACAAGACGTATCGGGTGGCGAAGCACGACGCCGCCTTTTTATAAGGTCTAAAAGTGTTAAAGTCATTGCGTTCCCACGGCTTAGTAGAGAGGAAAGGAAAGAGGATGATGTAGGAAAGGTGTATTGAACAAGGAATATGGAATTTAGGAAAAGGAATTTAGGATATAGGATACTACTATCCCGGAAAGCGTAGGAAAAGACAGTAGTAGCTCGAGCGGCCGGGGTCGCTTACCCGTATACTTGAGTCTATTTGCCGGACAGGCTAAAAGACAAAATATTCCCTGATATAACTAAGTACTCCTTGACCTAAGATTTAAGCAGAATTTTTCAAATCTTGGGTAGGCCTAGGAATCCAGGTTCTGAATTCCCATATTCTAAAATCAACTTAAACTGAAACCTACTATTTTTGATTGATAGATTATAAATTAGCGCTATAAACAACATACACCTATTAATCCCATCAGGGGTGTAGGCAGAAGTGTAGTATTTTTGTTTCGTATCGAATATAACACGGTTCAGAATCTTATACTTAATCCCTGATGACACAAAATTTACAAGATTTGCAACGAGCAGTGAATGAGTAAAATTACTTCATTAAATTCTATTAAAAACGTCAGCGAATAATTAAACACTGTTTTCTGCAAATTGAAAGCAACCTTATTCAGTGGACTGCCGTCTGAAGCCAAAATAACACCAACTTAATTAAATCGCACGCAAATCAACTGCGAACATAATGAGTCGAAAATTACAAAGTTCATTGGACGTCAGGCAATAAGCCAAACTGATATCGTTGTGCAGCCGAGATCTTATTCCAATCGTGTTGGTTTCAGAGGAGAGAAGTTATATGTGACTGCGGACAAGCGGGGAGAGAAGAGCGGCTGCAAGCGACCGCTGTGCTGGACCCTTCTGGGGCTTGTCGTAGCTGCCATAGTTGCGATCATTGTGCTGGCGGCAAGTAAGTGTTATTTACACTGTAATCTCATGACAATATAGTCTCCTCTTTTGCTGTGTGTCGTCGGCATAAAGGTGGGGATTCTGTTGTACTCAACTAAATTTCGACTCTCCCTATCTTTTTCTACTGACAAACACCAAAACGAGACAGCAAACATTTTTAGCAAGTACCAACCTATATTTCTGTCAAAAGCTACAAAAAAATGTTGTGTTTTTGTATTTTTAGTCAGCATGTTCCGAGATCTCGTCTAAATCTCTTAATTTTGACGTGTCTGAACGAAACTGACAGCACCAAAATTATAGCTATCTCCTTTTGGCATTTGACATTAGAAAAAGATAGGAAGAGAGTAAATTAAGTTCTATTACTACAGAATTACTACTAATAATAGCGCCACTCCACCACTTTCCATAATACCGTGAGAACCATGTAAAGGATACACGCGTGTAATATGGGCAGCAGCGATATTCTGCGATTCAACCAACAACTACCGGGATCTCTGAGACCCTCTTACTGCAAATTCTTCCCTTTTGTGGACGAGGCCCATGTCCAGCGGTGAACTTCCACGGACTGGTGATAATACTCATTTTACATATTGCCATTGGGACGTTGGGGTCCTGAAATGTGAGTAGTAATGGGTCGATTGTCTAATTAAGGTCGCAAGCAGTGGAAAATAACCTTGATACAGCTAAAATTTTTTTGTACCTCTAATTAAACTTGTCTTCAAAAAATGAAAGATAATTTTGCTGTCCATTCACCTGGTGGTTGGTTCATTCACCATGAGCTGGTTCTCGAAGTGCTACAATATACAACGACGCTACACAGGCTGAAGGATGACTTTGTAAAGAATATATTACTGGGAAGAATGTCATACAGTGCTGACTTAATATGTCAATATGCCAGTCAGTTTTCTATGGAACCGTTAAACTTAACCAATAAATTCTTAATTTGCAGCGGGCGTTCTCTTTACGAACTCACCAACGCCTCTGGAGCAGTACAATACGTCTGTCAGTTCAGCGCGGGCGCTAGGCGGTATTGGACAAGTGCACTCCGACGATGACCACAGCGAACATGATCATAGCGCACATGATCATGATCTACACGATCACAGCAAGCATGATCATAGCCAGTATGATCATAGTGAAGAACATAGCACGGAAACTAGCGAACAACACGGAACTGAGGCGCCATCTGATGAAGGTAAAGAAGACTCCATCGTGTCGGACGAAGCCGGCGATTCGGTTATGTATGGTAAGTTGTTTCAATTTATTCATCAAGTTAGCGTTACCCAATGTTCCTGTTCCACAGTCACATCTAATAGTCTAATACCCGACTGCCGTCTGATGTCAGCTTGGTAGACCCCACTATCCTTGTAACGACTACTGTATTCAAACATCAGCCAAGAAATACAATTTTATGTATCTTCCGAAGCACGGAAATTCGGTGTTACGTAAAAATTTCTTCGCTTAGCGCCGGCAACACTAATTTAGATTACTTCGCTTGTCGTCAATCGTTCTAGAGGTTATAGGGAGATTATAAAATGTCAAGTTTTATTAATCTCATTGTTAGTTCATGGGTGTTTAATCCTGTCTCCCTATTTTCATGAGATTTCGAAGTAATAATTAATAATTACATCTATATTATCTCATTATAAAATTGTTAAATGTCAAATTTTCAAAAATTAAAGATATTTAAAAACAAAGTACTCAGATTAAATAATTAACCCAAATCCGTCGATGTTTGTTTATTTGTCTGTTTGTTTGTGCGGGCTTTACGCAAAAACCAACGGGTAGATTTTAGTTAAACTGATACAGTCTTAAAGGTACTATTGCAACTACTAATACTGCGGCATATTTCATCAAAATCGGTCCAGTAGAATTGAAGTTACAGCTTGATCTCTGTTTTAGTAGCCGCCGTTAAGGTACGAGAGGTCAAGTAAAAGTGGTTCTTAGGTTTTTTATAAAAATCTATGATTGTGTCGGAGTTTTCCCATGTAGCGGAAAACCGACATTCACGCGGGCGGAGCCACGGGTAAAAGCTAGTATGTAAATAAATGTAAAATGTATTTGTTTTATGTATTTATTTATTTAAATTTTCTTTGGTACTTACTATTTCTCTTTTAGATTATTTGAAGCTAAACAATCTCCAAGATGTAACGCAACTCCACAACACTTGCACATTAAATTTGTTGCCCATTTTTTTTTAACTTGGCAGCTTTTTCGTTTTCGTTTGTTAGTTTCAGAAATGAATTGCTTTAGTTCAGTTGCTTTCGTTGGTGTTGGTTTAGTTGGAAGTGCTACTTTACTATTTGTGTATGAAGTGTGTCGATCGGATCATCGTGATCAAATTAAAATCTATCTATACTATTATAAAATTGTTAAATGTCAAATTTTCAAAAATCAATAATATTTAAAAACAAACTACTCAGATCGACTAATTAAGGGCTTCTGAAACCAAATCCGTCGATGTTTGTTTGTTTGTTTGTTTATTCGGACTTCACGCAAAAACCAGCGGGTATATTTTTTTGTGATACTATTACAGTCTTAAAGGTACTATTTCGACTTAAATACTGCGACATGTTTCATCAAAATAGGAACAGTAGAATTTAAGATATAGCTTGATCCCTGTTTTAGTAGCTGCCGTTAACATGCGAGAGGTCAAGTAAAATTGGTTCTACGGCTTTTTATAAAAATCTATGATTGTGTCGGGATTTCCCATGTAGCGGAAAACCGACATTCACGCGGGTAAAAGGTAACTAACTTTTGCCCGTACATTTATAATAAACTTATTATAAATTTATTTGTTAGAACAAGTTCTACTATGGTTTGATCAGGCTATATTCGTCCCCAGTACAGGGGGTACGAACCTCTTGTAATCAGGACGGAGATAAGGCAAAATCTACCACTGGCTGGCCTAGTGCAGATTAATTAGACATAATTGCTATCAATTTTAGAGGGTCTCTTAGTTAAGAAAATTTTCTGTTTTTATAAAATTTATACCGAAAACCTTGCTCTTCCGACTTAAACTGAATTACATTAAAGAGAATGACATAGACTAGACATAGAAGATTCTTTTTTATATAACATTAAATAAACTGCCTCCTGCCGTATGGTCTTAAAACACAGAGCACCAAGTCCATAAACTATATCGTACATTTTTCAGTGCCCAGAACCTTGGAAGGTGAACTGGAAGTGGACAATGAGGAGTTCACAGCGGCGCTTCAGGATCCAGAGAGCGACGAATACAGGGAGTTTGTGACCGGCTTCACTAACGGATTGAAACGAGCGCTATTCAACAGAAACGAATTGGAGAATGGGAATAATGAAATCACAGTCGAGGTTGTGCGATTACGGTGAGGATCAGTTAAGTGTAAGCAACTTTAGTGAACGTTCTCGAGGGAGGGGGCCTTATCATCTTACCTTTATCTACCTTCAAGCGCTCCGAGTATAATACCAGTTATAATTCCGGCTGAACGTTTATGCGTCCACAATCACAGACACCGAAAGCCTAATTATTAAAATCGTAACAGTACATAAATCTGTCTCTAATCTACAGTAGATGGGCTGCAGTAACAATTTACCTTCAAGTAGACGCAAGCCTATTTAGCTATAAATTGCCAACTTAAAAACCCAGCACTAATACTTAGATATTTTATTTCATCATTATAGTCAACTCATCTACTGTCCCACTTCGGGGAACGGCTCGCCTCTCAGAATCCCTATGATCCAAACTAAAGCATTAAGCCATTAATGTTGGTTGACAGACCGCTCAAAAATTCTCTCAAAATTGCAGATTTTCTGAAGAAATTTTCTTTCATTGTTTGAAGCGATTGATTTTGTGTTTGTGACAACTTTTTTTAAATGCACGTCATTTCGAAAAATCAGAGGTACGTACTTTGGATTCGAACTAGAGACCAAAGACTACCACTACAGCATGATAATACCTCTAGGCTGTGATAGCCTTTACAATTATTTTGTACTATATTTTCTTTATTTATTTGATCTTTTCAAATAGTTACATATGTATTTCAATTTCTCTTTACAGGAAAGGCTCAGTAATCGTGACCTACAGAATCCATTGGAAGCCGAAACAAAACGTTGAACCGTCAGAAGACTTTCTTACTCCGAATATTTTAAAAACGAATCTAAACGAATATCTCGTAACAAACAACAGGATGATCAGCATCTACCACATCTCTGAAGATAAGATGACCACTACGAAAGTATTGGATATTTGCCAAAACAACAAAAACGGCTGTGAGCACGAGTGCAAATTTGATGAAACGAGTCTCGAATTTACTTGTACATGCCCACATGGACAAATGCTACATATGACAGATACAAAAAAATGTATACCAATCCTCGAAACACCGGAGGAGACGGATGTACAAGATAAGCAAAAAGAATTTAGAGTTCTCACAATAGACGAACATCCAAGCACGACCAGAAGATTGCCAGAAAATGAAAAACCCGCTACAGAAACTGTATACAATTCCAAGAATACTTTCGACTGGACGGAAACGCATCACATGCCAGAAACAACTACTGAAATAGACACTGATGTAAATTTCTCTCATATATTCGGTCATCCCACCGAAAAGCATAATGAAATACAAAATCCTGAACCCACAGTGGAATCCAAGCCTGAACCAGAACCTGCTACGGCACAGTCACAGTCGCCCACGGAACCTTCACCAGAACCCGAACCTACACATCAAACTGAACCAGAACCAAAACCTGAACCAGAACCAAAACCTGAACCTGAACCAGAGCCTGAACCTGAGCCTGAGCCTGAGCCTGAGCCCCAGCCTGAGCCTGAACCAAATTCAGAGCCAGGAACTGAAACTAAATCTGAAACCGAACTGGAAACAAAGGCTGAAATGGAACGGGAGCCAAAGGCTGAAATGGAACTCGAACCAAAGGTTGAAATGGAACTGGAACCGAAGGCTGAACTCGAACCAGAAATTGAACCTAAGTCTGAACCAGTGACAGAAATGCAATCGGCACAGGAACCAGAACCAAAATCAGAAATAACCCCTGAACCAACGAGTCAACCTGAAACGAAACTTGAATCAGAATCTGTACAAAAATCTGTACACCTTGCCGAAGTTATGCCTACAACAACAGAATCGTTTGAATATATACATATGAGTCACAACATCGAAATAACACATACAACTACAACAGAAGCTAATACGAAGACTGAACATTTACTTACGACTGAGTCCAAAATTGTAAATGAAGCACCACAAACTACTTCTATCAATCCTCTGATTTTCCCAGAAATACACTCTATAATCGAACCAGAAATGATTCAAACAACAGAACACGAACCAGACTTAGAATCTGAAGCTATTCCTGTAACCGCAAATCAATCCATAATGGATGATAAGAAAGTAAATTCAGATAATTTAACAACTTCAGACGAAAAATCTATTCTGTACACAAATGAAGGCAAGTTTGACTATAATCCTATTACTTTGATCCCAGATATAACTACTATGAGAATTTCTATATCCGAACCTAATATTATCAACGAACCATCGTATGAAGCCAAACCGGAAATAATTTCAATTTTAAATAACAAAAGAGAACAAGTAAATGAAGCAGAAGTTACTGAAGTCTCTACTGAAAATAACGAATGGCTTGAAAATCATTCTCCAAATAATATTAATATTCCTGTTACGGAAACTAATGTCAATGAATTGCGTAATAAAACATACGAAGAAATTATTAACAATATCATAAAAAACAAAGCGATGCAACAGTCGGAACCGAGGTCATTCAAAACATTTGATGAAGATATTTTAGTCGAAACTACAACAACCACAACTAAAAACTCAAATCAAGAAATTTCATTAAATAAAGTAATTAACGAGGAAGAACCTATTACCGAAGATTTACCAAAGTTACATGAAGAAACTACAATGCCTTCAGTTACAATGTTTCCTATTACATTCACCGAAAAATCTCAAGGAAAAGTGATTGGAGAATCTGTAGAAACTACAACCGGAATGACAAATGAAGTAACGGTTACTGATTCTAATATATACAAGCACAGTCCTGATGGTGAAATTACTTACGAAAATGGAACAAAATCAGAACCTATAATTAATATAGGTGAAAAAGCTAAGTCATTACATACTAATGAAAATGAAACAACTATAGCCTCCCAAGATGAATCGTCCACGGAAATGTTCTCGATAAAAAACCACTTAGCTAATTTCAACGATGACAAATTGATAGAAGTTTTGGAAAACAAAGATCATTCAGAGCCAAATAAACCTTCAACTGAGAACGATTTACACGAAGGCATGGACGTGACATTTGATGCTATCAATATGCTATACAATCGCACATCAAAATCAATTGAAAATGAACACATCGATAACACAACTATAAAAGATACTGAGCCCTTAAATGATAGCATGATCACAACTGATTCGGACTGGCTATATGAACCTGTCACAGAAGTAACTTATAATGAAGCTATGAACAAAATGGCAAAACACGAAATAACCGAGGCAACTATGATGAAAATGGACGACATTATCCCGCATGGTCTATCTAAAGAAGATTTCGAACCGGATTACTTGAATAACATGAGTAACAATAAAGCGGAGCCAGATGTTCCTATATATGGCATGGTCCAAGATTACGATAATGAAGATACCCGTTTCAAAAGAGTCAACAAAGAAGGATTATTAGAAACAACTACAAAAAATCTTGGTAATGAAGAAGAGTCAGCAAAAACTATTAATTCTACAGAACCTAACAAAACGTCAACCGAAATGAGCTCTTCTTCGTCTTTCTTTAACGAGCTGACTACTGTGAGTGATTATGTTTATAAATCGGCTGAAAAGGGCAATAAAGAACATAATTATACGTTATTTAAATACAATCAAACTAAATCCGCAACTTCATCATTACCTTCAATAACATCTTCAGTAACAGATGATGAATTAGATAAAAACAGTTCACTCTCGCCCGTTGAAAGTGAAATAACAGAAACTACTAAATCAACACTGGTAAATAATGATGAGTTAACCAGAAGCTCTAGTTTACCTTTACCTGTCGTAACTGTTGTACCAGCGCCGGTGTGGGAAGAATCAGATACAGAAAAAGATTTAGCTGTGAAGGAATTGTCTAAAAATGTGACAGATATAAATAAAGAAATCGATCAAACTGCATCAACACTAGAGGCTCAGAGTCAAACTACAACTAGTACTATAATGTCTACTACAGCAGAGTCTATTATCGAAACGGAAGATACAGACAAAACCACAATAAATGATAACGTAAATGTTGCTAAAAAAGAGGAAAATTCAGCTCAAAATTCAACTCAATTAAAGAATTTAAATGTAACTGTATACGAAATATCTACTCACGGTAATAATAACACAAACCTGGTAACAAAACCTATGAATCCACAATCAACTGAATATGAAGATCATGAACCGGAAATGAATCCATTCTTACCAGAAGTTGAAAACAATAAAATCTTAGTCAAAAAACTTCAAGAAGGGCATGATATCGAACCAATTAATTTAAACGAAACTCAAAATGAAAATATCGAAGATCACTCGATGAATTCAACAGAGACACATATGGTTTCAAACAGTGAAACTACAAGCGTATCTTCCAATCTAGAAGAAACTAAAGAACATGTTGAACTTGACAATACAGACGATGATGCATCTTATAATGAATTACTACATACAATTTCTGTTAATCCAACCTCGAATGAAACGGAAGCAGAATTAAGTAAAGAAAGTCAAAGTACTACTTTAATGGTAAAAGAAAAAACACACGAAAACCCTAACAAAACTACTAAATTTGAAGATAAAAGAGACAGATTGCCGACATTTTTGATGGATACAGATGATTTAATTAACAGTAATGAAAAATCGACTACTTTAAGTGATAACAACGTTGAAACTGAAAAGCCAAATCCAACTGCTTCAACACCAGATGCAAACAATGATAACCTCAGCGTTGTACCTATCACAGAAGAAAAAGAAGAGCTCGAAAAGGAACACCAAAGTGAAAACCTTGAAGAACTCAATAACATAAGTGACTTGCCAAAAAAAAGTGATGAAAGGACAATACATTCTACCAAATTTGATGACGTAAATAATAATGAAGCGTAGTATTTGGTTTACAGTTTTAGTTTACATATACACAATTAGATTATATTATATTGCTATTTCATCTCCTATGATGGTGTCGATCAAATTTTACTCAACTAAGATATATACCAATGTAAATGCAATATTAAGAAAAGGTGTATAAATTACGGAATAGCGATCCTCGGTAAACCTGCGCGGTATACCTATTTTCTTATTGATATGGTAAACAATTTTATTCATTAGACTAGTCAATTTATAAGAGTCATTGCTTCGAGGAATTTTAGATTTTATTTATTGCTTCGTGACTGTATAAAAATTTAGGTAAATTGTGCTGAAGACAACTGGTAACATCCGAATGTCGATTGAGGCGTGATACCTTTTTAATAAAAACATAAACACTAATTAGTGTTGCATATTTTTAAAGATTTGTTGCCTCAAAAAATTACCTGACAGTCCTTAATTTCATTGTTACCATACCTAAATGTATAAATAATAATAATAATTTTATTTGATATTTCTTGAATCGGATTATACTATAATTTTTGAGTTGAACAATATAACGAGTTTGAAAATAAAATGGCGTAAACGTACGGTTTACGTGGCAATGTTTTTATTTTCTTGTGATTTTCTGCCATGCCGCAAAGTGATAACTCGCAAATACATTCCATTCGTACTAATTAATTTAGTGATATTACGCAGAAGTAAGGTCTGATTGTAAAATAGTAATTTAGTACGTATTCGTTATCTAAGATAAATATTTTGTATAAATGGTTGAATTGTAAAATAATTGAATTATGTTGTAAATAAAGTTAAAATAGTAATTAAAAACGTCTATTTCTTGTCCTACACTCTATAACACTTTCATATTATTTAATGCAGTGAGCGAGTCACTTGTAAATCCTATTTTGTATATTAGTGACATATTCAAAATGTTGTGCAATTGAGTTCCATCTATACTATTTTAAAATAGTGAATCGTCTGTACATTAAAGATACATACATACATCCACTCACGCCAATATCCCATAAGGGTAGGCAGAAACTATAC
>WUAW01038464.1:22682-36960 GCA_017165845.1 Thaumetopoea pityocampa | reverse complement strand
TATTTTTTTTTAATATTTAGAATTTCCAATTAAATAAATTCAATTCAATTTAAAATAAATTCCACGGAAGTATATGAAAAATTATACATTGTTACATTACATTGGTACATTGGTGGTATAGTGGTGTGAGACCCAGCTTGCGTTCGAAAGGTCACTCGATCCCGGTCCCGTACCACTGAGTTATTTCTAATTCATGTACGGTCTACATTGTAGACACCAATGTACTTAACGGAGAAGGAAAACTTTGTGAGGAAACCTGCACGCTCGCGTGACTGTGTGACGTCTGCCAACCCGCACTAGGTCAGTGCGGTAGACTACGGCCTAATCCCCCTATTGATTAGGGGAGGTACGTGCCACTGTAGCGGGCGAATATGGACTGGGGATGATGATATGAAAAATAAAAAGGGAAAGGATATGGTATTTCTCATTGTATTATGTAAACTAAATATAATTGCATTTAATTTTGAATCTAGAAATAAAATCATGGAACGCAATCAACGGAGTTAACTTTATAAAGAAATATAAATAATCAGCTGGTGTTGATGTTCTCCTTTCCGAATTTGGGGAGTGGCGTCATCAATATATTTATATATGTATATTTTAAATATTTCTCTACCGGAGTCGCCTCTTAATAGCAAAATCCTAATGTAACTGTGTACCGTATGGGATTTCCATTGAATTGATTTTCTTAGTATAGTGAAATCCTTAAAATGCATATATACTTAATATTTATATCATATCTATACCAAACAATAATCATAATTTGTATGATTATTAATAAGTGATAATAAAAATTATGTTTATCATTTGATTTCGTAAAGGAAAACACCGAAGTGAGGCGAAAAATCAGTTACGCTTCTACCTACTCCTTTCGGGATAGAGCGTGATTGAATTAAAAATAAGAAATATGATAAATGAGTTTATTATCATGAATTTTGTGTGTGTAATGGCATGTGATAAATTGTCATTGTTGCGTCAGACAGAGATAATAACAAAGTTTGTATTAAATATGTACTTATCATATAAAATAATATTCCTTTTGTGTTTATATTATTTTTAGTGGTCTGCTATCAGCACATGTGCTAGCCAGTACATTGAAACATGAAGTGCCAGTATTACAATGGTACGATGGAGAATTGCTTGATATGGCTGAAGACTTAGGAAATCGTTTACTCCCTGCTTTCAATTCGTCTACTGGAATACCTTACGGAAAGGTTAGAAGTTTTATCTGTAATAACTATTCTTATTCAGAATAGCTATAAAAAATAAAATGCTACCCATATTTTTTTAAAACATTGATTTACACTCGAGACTTTTATGTCATAGAACGAGAGAACGTTCTTATGATTACGTACTCCTTCTTCCTGGCGTCATCAGTCCGGGTTTCTGTTGCCAGGGTCCACTTTCGTACTTAAACTGCTCTACTTTAGTTGGACTTCAACATTCTTCAATGGTGATTCGACTTAAATATGCGCTATAACGCAATGCATATAACGTAGCTAAACTACGTCAATCGAGATTCCCGGAGCTTGTCTACTACTCCGCGACTAACCAGACTGCCTCAGATATATATATAAGTAACGCCATAACGTCC
Organism: Thaumetopoea pityocampa; assembly: GCA_017165845.1. Classification (NCBI taxonomy): domain Eukaryota; kingdom Metazoa; phylum Arthropoda; class Insecta; order Lepidoptera; family Notodontidae; genus Thaumetopoea; species Thaumetopoea pityocampa. Next base: position 35,366 of record WUAW01038464.1, on the reverse strand, counting down.
TCATTTCGGAGAGGTAGACATTCTCATCCTCTTTCCTCTCCATTACGCCGTGGGAATGCACTGAGGAACTTTAATACTTTGAACCTTATAAAATGGCGGCGTCGTGGTTCGCCACCCGACACATCTCATTGCCCGCGGAGGCGAAATTTGGACTGCGAATAGTCATTTTGCTACATCAAACGATCGTAGCAGGTGGAAGTGATCTCTGCCTACCCCAATGGGAAAGAGGCGTCACTGTACGTATGTATGTAGTATATACTATGGTTTCTGCCTACCCTTATGGGATATCGGCATGAGAGTATGTATGTAGACATTCTGTACATGTCTACTACTGTAAGGTCAACCAACATTCGCTGCCTTACGGCTTCCATACAGGACGTTTGTTAAACTTGGGAGTAATATTGTGATCATAGAACATTTCAGAGTCCTCTCGCCTCTTAGCCTATCATCATCATATCAGCCCACAGATGTCCACTGCTGGACATCCTCCTCTAATATCGCCACGCCGAGTGGTTATGAGCGGCCTCCATCCATGATTGTCCGCGATCTTCATCAGGTCATCGGTCCATCTAGTTGGGGGTCGACCCACGCTTTGCTTCTCGGTTTGGGGTTGCCATTCCAGGATTTTAAGACCGCAACGTCAATTGATTCTGCAAGCTATATGCCCCGCCCACTGCCACTTCACCTTTGCAATCCTTTGAGCTATGTTGGCAACTGTAGCTCTCCTGCGGATTATCTCATTACGGATCATATCTCGCAGGGAATTCCCGAACATAGCTCTTTCCATTGCTCGTTGTGTGACGTTGAGCTTTCTTATGGCATTGCGGTATTTTTAACGAGAAGAAGTCACGCAGCTTACCGAACGTTACCCAAGCTGCCTTTTTGCTCAAGCTATATTAATACGAGCCTGGCCGTCGTGCCTTTATCCTAGGGACCAATCTTGGCCTCGCATGCGTGTAATGGATAGAAATGTAACCATGTGCAACATACTAATGTGGCCGTATAATTAGCCCGTATAAGTTCACTGTTGCCATAGTCTCGCATGGCAGGCATCTTCACGATCGCAGTAGATTTTGATTAAATAACAAAGTAACGATACATCCATTATTCTGGTACACCTTTAGCTGGTTTTCACAGCGTTTACTGGCTGAGATGGAGTGACTATACAAGCACCACACAGCAACATTGGCATCATTTAGATTTCATAAGCACTTGTTCGATCTACATAGATATATTGTACTGTTCTATCCGAACAATTTTAATCACTATCACTATGCCAACTTTTTTGCAAATATTTGATTCAATTAGTTTTGGTATAATTAGTGCACAGTCTTATTATGTGTCAATATTTGTATTTGTTTTATTATGTAGGTAAATCTTCGTCACGGTTTACGTGGGATACCGGAGTCGCGCGAAACGTGCACAGCTTGTGCAGGTACTATGATACTGGAGATGGCAGCTCTGTCACGCCTCACCGCCAAGCCTATATATGAACAGAAAGCACATAAATCTATGGACAGATTGTGGAAGATAAGGCACAGGTAAGTGTATCATTTAATACGGTCGGTACAAATTTTATTGAAGGATTTCATTCTGCATTTTTATCTAAAACAATGCGAAGGCTGGACCGTATACTGGTCATCACTCCAGAGTGAATGCTCCCGGCTGCTCACTCCAACATTCTTGTTCTTAGAATAGGTCATTCATTGTAGTGAAAAGTGGGTGGAAGTTATAGGTTAAAATATTTATAAGAATACTTTACTACCTATAACTTATTGTAGTGAAAAGTGAGTGGCCCAGTTTTTACTACAATGAAAAAAATATTTTTTAAATATGATTACCATTGATTTCATTTAAGAAAAAATGAAAAAATTGTTTTTAAAGAACTCTTACTAGACTTCATCAATATACATCAGTTACTCTGTCTGTCAGGCTCTGATCACCAGGCATCAGGCATCAGGGACTGTGGTTGTATGTCTGTACAATAATAATGATAAATGTATAAAAAAGTATATATATTATTTTATACATACATACATACACTCACGTCGATATCCCATAAGGGTAAGAAGAGACCATGGTACATACTACATACATACAGTCACGCCTCTTTCCCATTGGGGAAGGCAGAGACCACTTCCTTCCATCTGCTACGATCATTTGATGTAGCAGATGGAAAGCAAAATGACTATCCGCAGTCGCCATTTCGCCTCCGCGGGCAATGAGACGTGTCGGGTGGCGAACCACGACGCCGCCATTTTATAAGGTTCAAAAGTATTAAAGTTCATCATTGCATTCCCACGGTGTAGTGGAGAGGAAAGGAAAGAGGATGAGGTGGGAAAGGTGTATTGAGAAAGGAATATGGAATTTAGGTAAAGGACTATAGGATATAGGATACTACTATCACGGAAGGAGAAGGAAGAGATAGTAGTAGCCCAGGGGGCCGGGGTCGCTTACCCATATACTTAAGTCTATTTGCCGGATAAGCTAAAAGACTAAGTACTCCCTGACCAATTATTTTATTATTAGACTATATTATTTTCATATTATACATAATATTATAATATAATTAATTTTTAGAACTTCGGACTTGATGGGTACTGTTATCGACATACAGTCTGGTGATTGGGTACGAAAGGATTCTGGCGTTGGAGCCGGAATCGATTCATACTACGAATATTGTTTGAAGGCATACATTTTACTGGGCGATGAAAAGTACCTAGTTAGGTTTACTAGACACTACAACGCCGTTATGAAGTACATAAGCAGGGGTCCTGTTATGATAGCGGTTCATATGCACAGGTAAGTTGAAACCTATTCATTTTTGTAGTCATGGCAAGCTTTGCGTATATTAACGTTTTTTAATTTTAATTGTTTATTTAATTTTTATTAAGTTATATCATGAAATTATAAACGGAAAGTCTGTGGACTGATATGATGATGATCATGAAATATGATGTATACGCGTATATACTGATCTTTCTATAAGTTATCATCAAGTAAGTAGAGACAGTTATACTCCTGGATATAGGCCTACTGCAATGATCGGCACACTGTCTGTGAGTCGCCTGCAGCCATCGGTTACCCCTGGCTTTAATCAGCTCATCGGTCCCCCATACTCGAAGGTAGACTCACATCACGATTTCCATTCCAACAGTAGGGTCCCAACGACTAAACTATAATATAATAATAACTATATAATAATAATTAAACTACGTATTACATATAACTACGTATTTACTATTATATAATAATAACTAAACTACGTATTTCCCACTGCCACTTCAGCTTTGCGGCTCTTTGGACTGTGTCGGTTACTTTGGTATTTTACGAAATTCGTTTTTATGAATATAATTATTTATTTTTTAACCGAATGCGAAATGAACCTGGAGATATCAACATAGATCACAGGGTACTGCATCAGATAGGTACCGTACGGGGTAGGCACCGTACCGGGTAGGTACCGAATAGGAAGTGGGCCGGTCGTAGACGACTGTTGGACTAAATTAATTCATAAGTGAAAGACCGCATCTTGGTAAATGTACGGTAGGATTGCTTCAGATTAAGCAGACCGATGATCTACGTAAGGTAATCTACTAAGAGCTGTTGAGAAAAGACGAGAGTCGTGCCTAGTGTCTTCCCCAGATGTTGATAGCGATAGGCTGATGTTGATGATTTTTGGGCTGAACCTGATTCAGCCCAAAAGCCCTAAAGATAATGTCATGAATAATTTGTGTTAGGCCTCACCTGCAGTCGCGCAACTTCATGGATGCGTTGCTTGCGTTTTGGCCCGGGCTGCAGGTGCTTCTGGGAGACGTGAGGCCCGCCGTCGAGACCCACGAGATGCTCTACCAGGTCATGCAGCGGCACACATTCATACCAGAAGCCTTCACCTCCGATTTCCAGGTATGTAAACTTAATTGAAGACTTTTTCTCTTCTATCGAGATATTTTTCGAATGATTCTTAAGTTTCTTTTATGTTTAAAGGCTTTGATGATGATACTAGGAAATATGATTTTATGATGTATCATATATGGTGACATACTAGTAGCGTTACTCTCTAGAGATAACAGTTTTCGCAAGGACCAGCTGAGATAAATATCACTGTGATGTCAAGGGCCCATGACCTGCAATAGATGGATGATGGCTGACCACTTTTATCACAATTATTGGCTATATATGTTGGCGTCCTATTAATGGCGAAGATATTATATATTTTATTATTAACTAGCGTTTGTGTGATTAACGACTCAAATTATATGAGTCGAAAAGACTTCAAAAACAGCTTTTTTATATTTATAGATTATTTAGCGGGACTTATCGTGATAAATTTCGGTTTTACGCTAGTGACACTCTGTTAGTAATAGTGATAGTCTGTAAAGGAAATTATTTTTTTTTATCGTGACGAATCCCTCGAATTAATCTATAAATATGAGCTTAAATCAAATAAGTTTAAGAATATTACAGCTTTTTCAATTATCCCGCTTAAAAATTACGAGCGTGATAACTTGTCTGATAATTCTTGTCCTCAGATTTAAAACTCAATTACTTTGGTAATATATTTATAGATGATAGAGGTATGATCTATCGTTGGTACATCAACTTTCATGCCATTTTAGGTGCATTGGGGTCAACATCCTTTAAGACCAGAGTTCTTAGAATCCACATACTTTTTACACCGCGCTACTGGGGATGACCACTACCTGCAAGTGGCGAAGACTTTGCTTAAAGCACTTCAGCAATACACCAGGGTGCCGTGTGGCTACGCAGCCGTGAACGACGTTAGAACCCGTATACAAGAAGATAGAATGGATTCTTTCGTGCTAGCTGAGACTTTCAAATATCTGTATATGATATTTGGGGAAGACAAAGATCTTCCCGTGAAACTAGAAGATTACGTGTTAACAACCGAAGCTCATTTCTTGCCATTGTCACTGGCTATTGATGGAAAGAACGCTTCGTACTTTACTTTGAAAATTGATGACGACGAAGATAGATATACGAAGTAAGTGTTAGCATATTTCTGAATCTTGGACCCCTTCTTACGCACATCGTAGTGATCACGATACATATTCAATGTCAGGAGTTTTGGTGGCATTCCGATTGATTCAACTAGTCTTATTATTTTGTGTATTGGTCGTCAATAATCGTGAACTATATTGAAACATTGGAATAAAGCTGTGACTAACATTGTTTAGCCTATGGGAAGTTTCCCCTAATCAATTAACCTAGTAAGTTTGTGAAATATTCTGTTTTAAGGATTGATCGGGATTTATAAATCCAGCGGACAATAGCTTTTACTGTGATGTATAATTTAATATTTTCACTCAGGACGTGTCCGAACACAGCGTCACTAGTAGCAGAGAAAGTTCGCCAACCCATGCGGCAGTTGCTAGGTGCGACCGCGGCACGGCCCAACGCGAGGCTACGGCCACTGAACGATCCGCGGCAGGTGCACGCGCTCTCCGACATGGGCATATCTGTACTAACGCTGTCCGACGGCCGAGTGCAGTTGCTGTACACCACGTCAACGGTAAATACTTACTTTACGTTTTGGATCTAGCAAATACGCTTACTGTCCACCCAATGAATTAACTGGTGTAGATATTAAATCTCAGAAACTTTACACATTTTTTTGGTCGAAACAATAATCGTATATAGGGGCTACCGCAAGTCATGCGGACGGCTTACGAGGCGATTTAACACATTTAAGGTGTTCCAGGATTTATTGTGGTTGATTTACCGTACTCACTCTTTCGACTTTTCAGACATTATACACATACAAAAGAACCGAAATAGATTTATAAAGAAACTTCTTGTTAATATTTGGCATTTGAGCCGTTTTCACTGCGATCAGAGGTTAGATTATACTCTAACATGTAGTTTTAAACTGACCTTCATGTTTTGTAAGCCATATAACACAGTGAGTCTCGACTGGTATCTGATGACAGTTGTCGCAGGGAGGGGGCTACGGAGATGATGTCGGCAATCTGACACGTTAACCCGTCTCACAGCAACAATCTGACTGAATAGTAGTGCCAGCATGAAGAGCAAAAGATTCAAAACGTTGATATAGTGGGTCGAGTCTAATGTACGAGTAGGTGTAGTAGTACGTCGGGGGGCCGATTTGTTATGTCCTCCGTGTCCGTGCTTATGGAGAGGTGCTTGACCCTCTAACAGGAATACACCGGCTTTTAGGCTACTGTTTAGCGTAGATGAAATTAAGGTGGTATGTATATTTCCTTGATTTGTTACCCGAACTGAAACTTGTTTTTGTTTGATATAGGCAAAATCAGCGAAAGACGCGGCTGAAGGGCTTACGTTCATGCGAGAAATGTCGAAATGGAACTCGATGGGTGACATAGAAAACGGTGTTGTACCTGTCGGTGTAAAAGTTAACGACAGAATATTCCCCGCCGGCCCCGGACATTTCGGGAAAGAGATCTCTTCAGACGACGTCCACAGCAACTCGGCCGTTTTCGTCAATCCATTAGACGCTTGCAATACTATAGAGAATAAAGAGGAAGTGGAAGGTCATTTCGCTATCGCCAAACGTGGCCAGTGCACTTTCGCTCAGAAAGTACGTAACATGCAAAACGCCGGCGTGACATTAGCGATTATCTTGGACAATGTTCTAGATTCAACGTACGAGAACACTGCTTTATTTGCTATGTCAGGTGATGGCAAAGACGATATCGAAATACCAGCAGTATTTTTGTTCTCACAAGAAGGACGCTACTTAACAGAGTCTCTCCTCACGAAGCCCGATTTGTTGGTGACTGTCGGTGAACTAAAAGCGTTAAAGAATAAATTTGCAAGTCATTGTGATGGTGACAACTGTGAGCCTCTTCTGAAGAAACCTGGTGACTCCTCAGAGCAAGACTCTTATGAACACCTCAAACAAGTACTCGGTCATTTAGTTTCACAATTCGATCTGTCCCTCGGTAATAAGGACGTCAATGCGCACATCACCTACAGCGATAAAAAAAGCGTGGTTTCTTCAAAATTCAGTAAATATTTAAATGACCATCCCAGTATTGAGGCCCGTACGAACGTTTGTGCCGCAAAAAGTTCACCAGAAGGCCCGACAAGCCCTGTCAATATGGACACTGAGAGTATGGTAGGGAAAATGGAGAAGTCCGACGACTTTTGACAACAGTTATATTTCTTAAATTATAGCGTGATATCTGGCTCAGCTGTCAGAGTCGCATGTGTAGTGTTGGGATGATATCGATGCACTTACTATTATTATAGATTCTTATTTATTTATATTTACATTATTTTCATTGAGATAAGGTCAATTCGTGTCAGAAAACCTCGCTAAGATCGTTTGTTTTGTTGTAGCGATCATTATTGGTTATTTGTGAAAAATGTTATATTTTAATAAAACGAAATTAGAGGATCAGTTTTTTAAGTGTTATAATAAAACTTAATGAATGATAAATGCACTTACTAAAACTAAAATTAAAAAAAAAGAAGGAAAAGAAGAAATAAGTAATAATGATAATTTATTTGATTAGAATCATAAAGTTTTTGTAAATGAGTACTTTATATGTCTTAGGTGAGTACTAAAAAATATTTTTGAGTATTCATTCCCTAAAGAAGAAATAAATCCTCAGCATTCAGTATGAACATTTTACCCAAAGCCAGCATTCGACAAAAGTTCAATATTTTCTGAGATATTATAAGAGTCTCATTGAGTACACGGTTAGTTGTGTTAATAAATATACAGATCACCGTTAACGATACAACCTGATACACAATCGCTAGAATAGTCTTTCAAATTATATATTTTTGATGACATGTTGAACATGAACAGCGCGCTTCTAATCAACGTCATCATCGGCATTTAGATATCCGATTTTAGATATGAGTTCTCCACTTTAGTCCTGAGTAAAATCGGGGTCGACTGTCATTGCAGTTAATGCGGCTGGTTTCCGTAACATATTGTGCATTGAAATATTAGCACATATATTTTCAAGTATAAACGTTGGTGTTCAACAAACACCTGACATATTGTATTAAATGATCGCATGTCTATTTGTTGAAAAAAACAGTGGACCAACTTGTACTTTTAACACCGAACCTATATATACATAGATAAACTCTTTATTGAACACCAAAATAGTAAATTTTTGAAAAATTATAGTTATCACATATATTTTATACGAGTAAAATTATCAGAACTAATTTCTTTTATTTATTAACAATTAAATTTATGAATGAAATCATATTATGATGGACAATGAACAACCGCTTATAATTAATTTTCTGGATTGCTATGGACTGAAATATCACCGAAAATATTGTAATTTTCATTTAAAACAGAAATTATTACAATAAATTATTCTAAATTCAGATCGTAATGGGAAGCTCAAATTATGCTGCAATATCGTATATGTAGTGACGGGAAAGTGAAAGATGACGCTTTTCTATCATTAGTTATGACCTTGTATAGTGCGTACTCGATATACTTTTGTAAATTCTATCAGTGTCTTATCTAAAATATTAAAGTTGTATTAGAATCTTTTTATGTATTTTTTGGCCTAGTATCTGAGACTTTAAGCCATGTCTCATTTTAATACACACTTTCGTCAATTTAACAATAAAACGTTGATGCATCACAATTTATTACTTCTTGGGAGTTTTGTTAGTATAAAGATTACCGCATTAACTATGCGAAATTCCGCAGGCATATTGCTTTGAATTAAATACGGTCACTTTGTAATATTACTCGCAGTTTTCATTCTGTTTCAATATTGTTCACGATTATTGACGATCGATACACAAAATAACACCAATTTTACATATCAAACATCACAATTAACTAATTCTGTATATATTGATTATGTTGGTGAAATTTTGCCGTGAAACAACGTAATTATTGCTGGTGTATAATAACTTTCGAATTGTTTGTTAATTGTTGTTAGCATGATTTCGATGTTCGCCGTTACAGGTATCATGCTACATTTTACGTGTTATAGTACATAGTGTAAATAATAATTAACTAATTCATCACAATTTAAACTATTAGTATTGCGATATAATACTCGTAACCGAATGTGAAATGATTAAATTCCTGATTTTGAAAAGAACTGGTTTGAAAGTAACAATTATTTAATTAATTGTAAGTCCACGATGAGAAAAATATAATGCATTAATTTTCTTTTATATAGATATATCACAAAATATACATATATCCCAATTAGCGAGAAATATATTGATATTAAGCTATTCAAATTAACTACTGCATTTATAGGCAATGTTCTGTTATATTGTAAATATAAATGGAATAAAGACTTGTAAATATATAATAATAATAATATTTATTTGTCACCATAATAATAACAAATAGGTAGCCACAATAACTCGTGTTCATAACTCAAGATACTCGTGCGAAGATAGAAAATGGTGTAAATAAATAAATAAAATGCTAAAATGTGTAAAACATACATGTATATAATGTACTTAAGAGGTAAGAATAATGAATTTTTGTGCCTTTTCTATTTATAACTTTATATAATTTACTTTTGTATGATGTACAATTATTGTTTCGTTGTTGTAAGTGTTGTAACTTGTACAATTTGTTGTCATCACACTTTTTTTTAATAATATAATCAATTAATTATAACGTACTAGTTGTATGATAATTTAATTAGTTGAATATTCAATAATATTTCATTTGTGTAAACAACAAAGCTTACACAAACCATTAAATCACACAAATGAAATCTTTATTTACCAGAATAAAGGTATATTTACTTATTGTTACCATAGACTTAGGAATTTTTGCTTCGTTTAATACTTTGACCGCCATATTAGTCATATATGGACTGGTCACGATTTCTCCCGAGACTCCACGGTGATCATTGGTGACCGGATCACCAGAGCGATTGAAATTTTTACAATTGAAAAAAAAAATGACAGTGTATTTGAATATAACCGATATATGTATAGAAGACACTTTGAAATAAAAAGTGCCCTATTGAACAATTATATTTGTTTATTAGAACATCAATAAAAAAAATATTAGAACAAATCTAGCATCTAACAAAAATGATACCGTGGCGTCCTAGACAAAACATATGATTTCGGCATGGCAGTCAAAGTATTAAAAGACTTAGTGGTGCCTTTTTTGTAAGTGAAAATGCAATAACATATGAAATAACCATAATAAATACAGTTCAACATGAATTTATAATTATTTCTATTTCTTTTTTCATTGTTACTTAACATATTTTTTAGTTTGTTATCATAGTTAATATGTTTTCTTCCAGACTTATCGAAATATAGCAATGAAAAATTTCGATAATTCTGAAAGAAAACAAAGAATTGGAGGATATTTATGTGTAAAATACAAAAAAAAAATGTATTTTTACACGAGGGCTGTCGTCATAAATATCGATAGTAATAATTCAATAATAATATCGATACTATTATAGTTCTATAAATGTATATATGATTGACATTGACTGATTGACACATTTTTTTAAATTTATTTTAAAATTATACTATCGTATGTAGGCGGACTCAATGCGTGAAGTATTGGTGCCGATTCTATTGTACAGAACTTAACTAAATTTGGTCCCTCTCTATCTTTTTCTAATATCAAACGCCAAAACAAGATAGCAAACATTTATAGCGAGTCCCGACCTTTGTTCGTGTCAAACGGTTCAAAAAACTGTTGCGTATTTGCGTATCTTTAGTCCGTGTGTTCCGAAATCGCGCCTAAATCGTTTAATTTTGACGTTACTGAACGAAACTGACAGCATCAACAAATTGTAGCTATCTCGTTTTGGCGTTTGACATTAGAAAAAGATTGGGGATGACTAAATTTAGTTAAGTTTTGTTACAACAGAATCGGCACCATTGTCTGTCAGTCTATTACAAAGTGTTGTTGAGATCATATAAAAATCCTGCTAATGTAGGTCGTATGTTTGTATGTATTTATTTTTTGCTACATTTCGATAGATAACATGTTTTTTTTTTCGGAATAGTTCAGAGGTGTCGTTGTATATTGTCCAAGTTTATGGTTACCCTCATTACATTTTGTATATCCTACGTCTATGGTTGTTATATAAACGTGTCTCACTGCTTCGAAAATACGTTGCACAAATGTACTAGAAATAATTGCCAGGTGCGTGTCGGATTACGCAGTCATCTTACACAATTTAAAAGAAAAATATGTTGTACATATATACATGGTTTTTTTTTTCTACATGATAAGTTGGTTGGCTATATCACCTCTATCTATCTACCTCTGCTATAATCAACCAACCACAATTTAAGTAGCCGTAATATTTTTAAAATTCAATCTAATAGATTTAAATTGTACAGTACAGTAATAGACTTTTTCTAAATTTTTCAATATTGCCTTTAGGTACTTTATACCTCTTTTGACATAAATTTTACGGAAAATGTTCACATTGCAGCGAAATATATTTGAACTTTTATGTATATGATAGACATCAATTTTTTTTTCATTGTTCACGTATTTTTGTAGAATGTATATATTTTTGTCTATCTCTGTAACCAATTTCAGCGCCATAACTTTATTGAAAAAAAATGGAGGATACACATGCATAGCGATAGTAAGAGTTTCTAGTTTGTCTATGGAAAATCCTAAAAACGTAGCTTACATAACTGATGCGATATTAAAAGGTTGAATATTATTCTGTGATGTTCATTTTATACAATAATTAGTAAACATAGATATGTAACATAATTATTCGAAACAATAACATTCATTATTGTGTAGAGATTCAGTTTGTGATTAGATGTAATGACAAAAGGATTTGCTTTGATAAATATTTCCTCCGTGGAAACGTATTTTGGTTTTTCAATAGATGTCAATTGGTTGATATTGTATGTATTTTTGATTTTGGTTTTTATCGAGTCAACCTCGATTACGGTCTTTCTCCTATATTCCATTTGTATGATGTGTTGTTTGAGTTTCATAATTCTCTAGAACGCACTTCAATTTAGTTTAAAAAAGACAACACTTCTTAAGGTTTACTATATTCATGTTTTAATTTTTGTCGTGTAAATACATTAATGTTATATACATTTTTCTTGTTTTATTTAATTGAATAATCTGGTACAATAAATAGTAGACATGGTCCTGTAATCCCTTTTTATATCACGTGTTCTACATATAGGCAGGCTTCAGGGCCGACTTGAGCTGACGAGTAGTTGTTGGACTGTAGTCAGGGGCTGGAACTGGAGGAATAGACCAAGACTCGCGGTTCCATGCAGTATCATTTGCACGTGACGAAGGAGGCCTTGTGGGTACCGGTCGCTTCATGTCTTCTAGGTAGGAGAAAGGTCTTGACCCGTGGTTCATATGGGACTGTGATCGCCATGGCTCGACGTGATCGTACGGGCGACTGTTACTAATAAAAACACAGCTGTTATTAATCCACGTTTAATATGATAAAAGGGAGAATGCGTTTGTCTGGCTCAGTCGGTGTTTAATTATTTAGAAATTTGGCATGGAGCTAGAAGGGATATCGATAACGGATATAGGCTAATATGAGTAATAATAATCATAATGTTATTGCAGAGAAGGTTTTAGCCTAAAAATTGATAACTTTAATCACTGCCCTACTTATTCGACTTTTAGATTTAACGTACCTATTTATTACATCCGGTTAATGTAATGATTTTAATGATACCATATATATG
>WUAW01038464.1:0-17569 GCA_017165845.1 Thaumetopoea pityocampa | reverse complement strand
CGCACGCACGCACGCACGCACGCACGCACGCACGCACGCACGCACACACACACACACACACACACACACACCGGCCGAATGCGGGTTGCGTGCATGTTGACATTTGTTCCGAATACAATAGAAAAATTGGGAATAATAATAACCCAACCCTTTTATGCTTCTCGAAAGCGATCAACTAACAACTAAACTTACCAGTAATAAATTATAGTTAAAATAAAAAAAAAAGACGCCTTTATAGTTAATTGAACTAAAAAGTAAAAAAATATTCTTAATATAAGGATAAAATGACTGACGAGAAAATTAATGTCAATAATTCAATTGTCTCGATATCAATCTAATAAATATAAATATATAATAAATATCTAACGTTACTAGTTCCGTTCCGAAATTCAAAGTTAGTGTAAAAATATACTACAAAGCACCCCACGCTTTTACCACAATGGGATTAATTTTCTCGTCAATCATTTTATTCTTGTATTAAAATATATTTTTTACTTTTTAGTTCAATTAACTATAACGTGTTTTTTAGTTTTTTTCAAACTATAATGAAGTTACATTTTTAGTTCGATCTGTAAAAAACAAAATAATTAAATTATTTATTATAAATTATTTATTAAATTATTGTATTGTCATCGGCCCTTGACAAGCGTGCACAATTTCGAATTAACCTAACCTTTAATAGTGGGTAAAAATCGAGTTCAAAGCTTGCGTTACATACATACGTAGGCGAATCTAATAATATTATGATAAAAATATATATTATTAGTTATAGTATTTTCACTTTATATTTTTTTATTGGAAAATAATGGTAGTTATGACAGATGTGTTAAGTACGATTTAAAGCTATGATATGGAGCGTTAAAATTTGCTTAATTTCTTAAGTATATAATAAAACAAAATTTAGACCTGTAATATTTTTTTTAAATTTATGACCGTGCCAAGAATTACGTGGCTTATACAAGTCAGTGTAGTTTAAAGGTAGGTGTGTGGAATTGCGTAGGTATGTTATGTTGTTTAAAATAAAAAAATAATTGTTTCATAGAAGAGTTGCCATCAAATACAACTAATTAGTCAATTAGTTATAAAAACGTATAAATTTTCAAAATTTTAATGTTTATTTTCAAAATCTTTAATTAGATATCATTAGATATCATCATTGTAAGTATATATTGTGTGTTTACTTTTACACGTATACAACATTGTGTAGTATGTTGTACTCGTATACTGTAGATACTCTTAGTAAAAAAAGTACCTTCGTTTTATATATACTATTATAAAATTGTTAAATGTCAAATTTTCAAAAATCAAAGATATTTAAAAACAAACTATTCAGATCGACTAATTAAGGGCTTCTGAAATCAAAGCAGTCGATGTTTGTTTGATTGTTCAGGCTTCACACAAAAACCAATGGGTAGATTTTAGTCAAACCATTACAGTGTTAAAGGTAACTATTCCGGCTTAATTAATGTAGTATGTTTCATCAAAATCGGTCCAGTAGAATTGAAGGTACAGCTTAATCTCTATTTTAGTAGTCGCCGATTAGGTACGAGAGGTCAAGTAAAAGTGATTGATAGGCCTTTATATAAATCTATGTGTCGGGATTTCACATGTAGCGGGAAACTAACATTCACGCGGGCGGAGTCGCGGGTAGAAGCTAGTTAGAAATAAAATATCATACCAATTCTGTACCAAGGTATGTGTAATCCAATCCAAAGTGTGTCGCAGCCGTAATATCCACCACTAGTGAAATAGAGCAGGAACCGATGTACGCGAACACATTTATGTTCATACCACGCGTGAACTGTTCATCTTGAGTAGCTGCGGAAATGAAAGATTTAAAATAATCATTTATTGAATACGGACTTATTAACATATAAATGGATGCATACATTTGTATTTATTTACGCTAAAAGGTAAATTTTTATATATACTTTTCAATACCTCGATGAACCGACTTACAATATGGCACCGCTGAAGAGGTTGAAGCATTACCTAACTTTACACAGAAATGAAGGTCTTTTCGTAGTCCACAAACACCAATCATAAAGGCAGATTATACTTCTATCTCTTTTGCATAATGTGTTGCAACGTATATATGTGGTGAAACTGGCTTGTTCGGGAGCTAGGAAGTCGTCAAATATGCGTTCTAGATCGTTCGTGATAATCCTCAAAACAACTTATAAATGTGGCTAAGGAACGAGACAGATGTGTACTTCTTTAAGAAAGTGTTATTGCCTTTCCTGTAGAACAAAAACTAAACTTCTTTATCAGTCAGTTTGTATACACGACCAGTGCTCGAAATCAATACGGTTGTAGTGCAGCGTAAGACCCCGGAGACGTCATTTCTCCGAAGTAACTTAAAGCCGCGTTGTAAGTTGTCTAAGTTTCTGGATTGGAATGAAGTAAGTATCAATGTTGCAAGTACTTATCTTCGATTCACCGATGACGTATGGACGTATATAAAGAAAGGTTAGAATACTAATCCCCTCCCAGTTTATTATACTGAAAACCTGTTAATAGTCTTCGAATATTTGATATCTATGAGCCACAATGCTAAAATATTCTAGATTATAGCGGGATTTCAGAATGACAATGTTTTAAATGGTCTTCATAGGTATGTACATACACTCACGCCGGTATCCTATAGAGGTAGATAGAGTCTATGGTTCGCCATATACTAACATCCTGACACACCTCTCTCGCCTCATCCACAATTATATACTTTTTCATGCACTTTGATCGATTAACGGTGTTAGAAACTAGACTATTGAAACAATTTATCGATTTGATCAAGGCAGGCCTGCTATTAATGGAGGATAAATTATATTTGAACGGGTTGAGATAACCGCATACCACCTGGCGTCACCTCGTAGCCTTACGAGCTCTGACTCACGAATCTAATTACTTCAACACAGAGGTGATTGAGTCTAGCTAAAATAGATGTTGAACTAGTTAATTCGTGGTAATATGATTTAATTACCTGTTATAAGAGCAACAGCCGTCACCAAACAGATGACGGAGACGCACAACATGATGATAGCGAACACGAACACAGTAAATTCACTTGTGATGTTGTCGACTGACAGGCTATCCCGACAATCATCCGCTGAAAAATAAATCAGAACATACATATATACCTACACTCACACCAATATCCCATAAGGGTAGGCAGAGACTACAGTATATACTATATACATACAGTTTCTCCTATTTCCCATTGGGGTAAGCAGAGACCACTTCTTTCTACCTGCTACAATCGTTTAATATAGCAAAGTGGATATCCGCAGCCCACAGTTTGCCCCCGTGGGCAACGAAACGTGTCGGGTGGCGGCACGAAGCCGCCATTTTATGAGGTTCAAAGATGATTAAAGTTCCTCATTGCGTAACCACAGTTTAGTGGAGAGGAAAGGAAAAAGGATGATTTCATCCCCGTTGCCCCACAATCCCTGCTATAACTAATAAGTACTATTTAAATACCACACGGGACCTTTATGTTACGTGCTTTCCGTAACATAAATATGATCACTTTTATACCAGATGTTACATTCATTACCCATATAACATCTGACCGCGGTAAGGGTTGTTTAACTAGGGGATCTGCCCGTGTGGCGATTACTGACTAAGCTACGATCTTCTCATATGGTATATTTTTGTAATTATTAATTGAAACCAGCAACTCACAATAATTTTATGATGAAGATGATTAATTAATATAGTCCACGTTCGTCCTTAATATATATCAAATATAGCTGTCTGCTAAATATCATATTAGCTTAGAAGTTTTCGGTGTGAAAAGGGAACAAACACACGGACAGACAAACGCAAATTTAGTTCCAAAAATATTTAATGTTCATGCTTCAATAGGTATATTAGTCTTGGTGATCGGTGTAGACGTTTCTAGAATCATTACATAATTCTGCTGTCAATTGAACTAATGTAACCCTCAGGTGGGTTTCATGGTATCTATGTGAAAGAATGGTATAATATTAGTGAAATGGAGCAGGATTACAGCTAATATGTCTATTTAATGAGCCAAGATAGCTGATAAAAATGACGAGAATTAAATACCAGTGATTTTAATATGAATTACAATGGCTAGTGTAGAGTAATTAGTAAACAGATACTGTATTTACCCTGAATGTAAGTCCTGTAAATTGTATTCCAGAAGAAATCGGCGCCCGTCGCAGTGGCTAGCGAGCCGGCCGAGCAGTTATACCTAAATAATAACTCCAATATGCTGACAATTATGCATCCCAGCGACAGAGTCTAAAAAATATTAAACATATTTTCGCAATGGCATTAGGTATCATCGGTGATGAAGTGAAGAAAGACGCTTAGACTTAGGTGTTTTGGTATATGTCATAAGTTCACTGTCTTTTCAGTAACACATAGTTAATTATTTAAAACTTTAAATATTGCAACACATTATATATACCATATTGTATTTATATTTATTTTAGACTTAGTGTTTGGAAGTAATAGCCGTTTGGACAAATTATTTATACATAAAAATTGTTGATGTTTTTACTATTACTGTGATATAGTAAAAATACTGTAGTTCACTCTTTCCTATCGTTTCCATTGACGACTGGATGGATGTCATCAGAAGTAAAATTGAAGATAACTTTATATCTATGTAATATGTCAACTATTATATATTTATATGTAACTATTATAGCAGTTATCATTGCTTTTATTGAAACTACTCTGTATATCAAGGTAAGTAGTAACTACGGATCTCTTCAAATTAATAGATATGCAATGTGCAGTCCTGTAGCTGCAGTGGTACTCAACCCTTGAATGGAGCGTTTTACAAACAGAGCTTAGGGTACTGCTCTGCACAATATTTAAATTTGGAATAGGTATGTTGTTGATGATGATAAAACAGCATCCCTATTTAAATGCGTTGATATATTTATCAATATTATGATGAGATGGTTTGGTCACGTAATGTGCCGGCTCAGAGACTATGTCAGTAGGGGCTGCCTCGATATGACTGTCCTTGGAGCACGGTCTCGGGGCCGCCCTGAGAAGTGCTGGCTGGATGTTGTGATATCAATAACCGAGCAAAATGGAGGAAACTTAGTAGGAAGGTGGACCCTGGCTATGGAAGCCGGGATTAATAACGCCAAGAAGAACAAAAAGAAGATGTTTATCTATATTTTATAAAACAACAACTAAAATGAGAATAACACAATATCATACCAATACTGCTAAATTTAATGTTGGTCAAGAAAGCGACCGACAGTTAATTAAATAGATAATGTAAACTGAAATCGCAGAGCAATAAATTAAAATAAATAAATTAATTAAAATAGCAAATCAAGTATATACATAACTAATTCTAATACATTATTTTAAATCAGAGTTGCTCTGCCATAGTATGGATTATTTAATGCTAAGCATTATCTGATCGTTCATCCTATTGTGGACACATTTATTTCTCGCACCCATTAATCTAGGCCCAAATTAGGGCTCACTCTGCATTTTGGGTACTAGACAACGATACACTTACTTATATAGATAAATACTAATACATATATAGATAAATACTAATACATATATAAATAAACATCCATAACTCGGGTGCAAATATTCGTGCGCATCACGCAAGCATCCTATGAATCATCATGAACTTATAAATATTATAGATTAATAATGAACAAAATGGCTAATTACTTACAATGGTTATTCCACATGACAGTGCAGCGGTTAAAGCGAAATGTGATGGCACTTTTGTTTTTCTCGATGTATTCATTGTTTTATTCTTTGCGCATATAAATCAATTAATAGAACACGTCATGTCCTGTTAGTGTTCGTTTCTAGAGGAACTAAACAAGATATCAGCGTTAATCGGGGCATGATAATTGTTATCGACAATAATGTTCACTATCTATGGGTTCGTGGAAATACTCTAGTAAATGTATTCAGGACCGATTATGCATCGGAGGCAGTCAACGTTACTGAACGTGAAGTTTCACAATGCAAATCATCATCGTCATCATCCCCAGTCCATATCGTCCCCACTACAGGGGCACGGACCTCCCCTGATTAGGAGGGGGGGATTAGGCTGTAGACCACCGCGCTGGACTAGTGCGGGTTGGTAGACTTCACACACCCATGCGCGCATGCAGGTTTCCTGACGAAGTTATCCTTCTCCGTTAAGTACATTGGTGTCTACAATGTAGACCGTACATGAATTACAAATAATAACTCAGTAGTACGGGACCGGGATTCGGACCCACGACCTTTCGATCGTAAGCCGTCTCTAAAACCACTACACCACCAATGTACGTCTTCAAAAAGCCTTCATTGTATTGAAAATTGTTTGTATGTAGACATGAATTTAAAGTCTAGCTAAACGTCACGAGTTCTTCTTATAACGTTCATACCCAATGCTCATAGCGTTCTTTCCATCGAAAAGTTGTCTACTAAAGATATGTTTGTAATAACATCGTGAAAATCCACTGCTGGATATGGCACTCCAGGAAATGGAGGGATTTGCCATAATCTCCACGTGATATTCCACGGTAGGCGTCTTGAATATCGAATATAATTTTGATTGAACAACACGAATGCCGAAATACAGTATCCAGATAAATACAGTATCTGAAACACTGTTGCCGATTAATTATCCTGGTATATTTCATTATTGATTCTTACAGCGTCCAGGAAAAAAGATGAAGTGATGCTATCATTACACCGCCACCACATATCAGTAATCGCACAATGTACGCTTTAATTTTAAAATTAAAATTGTGTGTAATGTCTGTCCATTTCTCGGCGTGCAATAAACGGTACACTATGTACCTTAGTTTAACCAACAATCACAATAGTCGTGCTTAATCATCATCATCGGGCCACTGGAGTCGACTGCTGGGCATGATATGACTCCATAAAAACTGGAAACGCGAAAACCAGCTATGTAACCAATGAAGTTTATGGTCATCATTTATACGCCATATATATTACCACATTTATACCATTATTTTTATACCATTTATACACTTTTTATACCATATATACTGTTGGGGGCAGAACTAATGGAATGTATCCCTGATGGTGAATAAAACTAGATGAAGCGTTTAAATAGGAATTTATTAAAAGATATGATGAGATGAACAGAACATAACAAGAGAAAATAAATAAGTATTATAATATAACAGGGGACCTTATTTTAGGACTAGATCAATGCATGTGAAAGTGTCCAGAATATTATTATTATTAATATATTTATCGTTATTTATCTCTCCATTTCGGATATTCTAAAAATAATATTGCTAAGATTAGGGGCCTGCGAGATCCCGTTCTAAATATGCTTTGAAAAACGCTAATGATCAGAACTGAAAACAAACAATATAACAAACAATGGTGATCGACTAGATCGAACTGAGCGCACAAATCAATCGCTAACTGAATGTTTCGGTACGCAAAACTTCATATAATACTTACTATAAGTGTGATTACTTTGTTCTAAATTGTGGACGCTCACTGAACGTAAACTATTTGCGTAGGGTAAGATTACCAGTTCGCCAGCCATTACCCCCTATTGACCACTTCACACAATGTTTTAAATAATAAAAGTATTAATAGACCATCCTTTCCTAATGGCTTATCATTCAATCCGGATGAACTATATGATTCATAATCTGATAGCATAACCTCGAAAAATAAAAATTGTACTCTCAATCACCGTTTGAAAATTTTCTGTGCGGACGAGTGCAAACTTTAACAAAAAAAAAAAAAATATAACTCGTGGATTGATTTTCAGACGTATGTTTTAAAGTCTTACTGTGGTTTAATTGATGATTGGTTTGTGTATATTTAACGTGTTTAGTTTTAATATTCAAGTGCCAAAACTTAACAAACTTTTATCAGTTATGATGTTTTCGGTGGCCGGTGAACAGGTTTACGATTCGCTTCAAAATCTAGTAAGCAACCGGGCGGTCGCTAACCCGTTTTATTTCTGACTTTTTTCTTTGCTTTTATTGCGGAAACCTTAAACTCATTAAAAATGCAAGGGAGTTGTTTCCTTTCTCCCTTATAAAAATATTAACTGATTAATTAAATTACCTATGAATAGTGTAATGATTTCTTTATTTACTTGTTAAAGTAAAATTTGTTAACTTGTTTTTGCTTGTAAACCATATTTTTAATTATCTTTTAATTTTTTAAAACACTTTGTCTTACTGATCCTAAATTTTCATAATATATTTGAATTTTATTTTTATACGATTGTGCTTAGAGGTTTGTTGTTGATTCTTTAACCAAAGGCATTTGTTTTATATAAATAGAAATGATTTTTTGTGATTTAATGAATTGTTTTACTTTTATACAAATATCAACCCTTTGAGCACTTTGGTAACAGTCATTTTTCTGCTATAAATTTAGTGGCCGGTAACCTGTGCACCAGTGGTCGATAACTGACACAAAAGGCCGATAGCCGGTGTTTTGCTATTATTATATTAATGATTTTTTTAAATTATGAGTTAAAGATACGACTATAGACAATAGGTTTTATTAAACTTGATTATTGTAGGATGATGTAATAATTTATTGAAAAGTGTCGGTATATAGCATTATGATAAAAATCAACGGTGAATCAATTAAGTCGCTTAAACGGCCGAAAACCGGTATGTTTACCCTAGTATATTTGTTACTTTATTAACCTTTTTTTCCCATTTTAATTTGCATATCTAAACTCTTTGTATTAGTAAATATAAGTATCTCTGGAAAAGTTTATTGAAAGCTATCAGTCAAGTCAGACTAATATTGTAGAAGTCAAAATGAAAACACATCAAGAGTGATGCGAGCTTACACTCCGTAAGATCCGTATAGTTTCAGAATTGCATAGGTATGTGGTATATGTTGTTGTTGTTTGAGGTATTTGAGTTTTTTTTTGGGTGCGGGTAATAAGTATATTTCATTACATAAATGCGAAACTTTGTGAGTGTTAATAAGGTTGTTACTTCTTCACGCGTAAACCGTTAAACGGATTTTGAAGAAACTTGGCACACAGATGGACCATATCTTGAATTAACACACAGGATAATTTTATCCCATTAATATGTTCCCGTGGGATAACAGATTAATTTGAATTTTATTTTAATTTTTCACGCGGACAAAGTCGCGAGCAGAACTGGTTGTTATATACATACATACAAGTCAATCTAATCGTGTAACAAAATTTTTTTTAGACTGTACTGATTCTGTTAAAGTAATCAACAATTGTTTTTTGTCTTGTACTTCGTAGTAATGCGTAGTGTGAATAATATTAATATCTGTTTTCATGACAAATAATTATTAAATCAAGCGTTCGATTACATATTACAATAGTTCATTCCATATTATCAGTCATTCAGATAGATACTAACAAGGACGTAAAATAATTAAATTTAGACGCATTAGATCCGTGTTGCCCGTGTTCGACGTGGATCACGATGCCCGGACTCGTACCGGCGCTGCTTTGGCGCTATAGTAAAAGAATTCTTAAGTGATACGTGATCGCAAGGGAAATTCAATACCAAAAGTAACAATTATACAAAGGTCATTTTAAAACCATTTTATACGATATATTGACTAATCTCATATAAACACACCCAGGAGCTTCGTGACTCGGCGATGAAGATACAAAGTTGCATAAATGACGTCACGTCACAGTTTAACCGCATATATGACTCATCTGAAACAGTGCTGGTGTACTACCATTCGAGTTCTATGTTATTAGAGTTGGCGGCAACACGTTAATAGAAAAACATATATAAATACTAATACAAGTATATATAAATGCTAATAAATATAATAAAAAATTAATAAAAGCGCTTGCTATTTTGATGTAATTTTAATTTTGTGTATTTTTTATAAATCTATTAATCATAGACATTTTGGTATTAGATACACTTACGCCGAAATTCCATAGTGGTAGGCAGAGCTCACAGCTTGCAACAGGATATGATTCTATCACATCTCTTGCGCTTCATCCACATTTATAGATCTTTTCATACTCTTTCGCCGATTATGCTAAGAACTGGACTTTGTTGGAACTTGTTTTTGATGTTAAGTTTTCCTTCTGACACTTGTACTCAAATTATTGTATTAGTTTATTTTTAATTACGGAACCCTATAAAGTATGGAGCAAATAAGTTTACTTATAAGAAATGAATAATGTGGCTTACTGAGCAAAATTTGACTCCAATGTGACATTAAATTCTCAAATAACAAATTCTAAATTTACGATGTAGAAGATTGCAGAACTCCATGATACAGTTTATCGAGGCAGCATTCTACCTGTACTGGGCATGGCGGGTGGGTACCTACTTGTGCTCCAGTTATTCCATCATGGATTGTGTAACACCCACCGATGCCAGCATCAAAGGAAAAACTATAGTGATGTTATTTCTGATGGGCCTTTCTGTGATTCTGAACATGATACCTCGATCGTGGAACCCTCATCTTAGTTTTGCGAACACAGTAATAAGCATACCAACCCAACTGAACACCATCTACTACATGCATAAATATGTGAGACCAACAATTGACAACAGGAAATTAACAATATTTCTGAGTTTGGTAGCTTTATTTTCAATATTAGAAACCGTTTACTCGTTATATAGCGATTGGATTTTAATAAAGGAAAAGAACTGAGTTTGATATATTTTTGAGGAAGCAAAAACTAACGATATAAGTGCCCTACAAAATGCCGACCAGGATAAAGCGATGATTATAAATGGTATTTGTTGACCTATACCTGCCGACCCACAGAGTGACGGACCCAACGAGTGTGTTCAACGCCTGGGCGCTCCCTCCGTTTGTCAATACGGCGCAATATTGCAGCGCATTAAGACGGTTTCGAATAATAAAAACAATTTAATAAACTTATTGAAAAAGCGAAGGACACTGATCCTAGGCAGTGCTGTTATGTATTGTTTCGTATATACCAAAAAAAAATCTTTGTCAAATGACTGCACTCACCTGAACATTCGGCTATGCGCTGCCCGCTTTGTGAATTACACAGGTATCAGAGAAGGTACAGAGCAGTTTAAACCGTATGGTGTCGTTATATGTGTCCATTTGCTGGGTGGCGCCGGCATATTAATAGCATCACTCTGATGTCAGCGTCAGACGCTGTGAGAACCGGCTAAGGGACGCATCGGGGTAACGTACAGCAGCGTTATTTTGTTACTCAAAGTTTACGGCGATTTCCAAGACGCCTGCCAATGTTGGAGATTATAGAAAATCCATCTTTTTAAGCGGGGACCCGTGTTCAGCAGTGGACTCCCATTGGCTAGTGATACCCATGTGATAATGTATACCACATGTGAGGAGTAAAGTATATGTGTGGCTCCCCATACATGATAAAAGCAAGCCGTTACCCGTCCTGTAATACTGGGACAACTAGGATGTGTTAAAATAGGAACGTGATATATATACTCGTACGTATAATAAGGAACGGCAATTTTCAATAGAAAATTTATTTTTTACAACTTACAAAGTGCTTCCAATAAGCATGCAAGTTAGTCAATTGAGAAAAAAATATGTAATTATAATTATAATACTTATACTCACCTCACAAAATGAGATCAGCAAGCATTACTAATCATTATTTAGTATAATATTTTAAAAGTACTGCAGCATTCCTCTAGTCTTATGCTACGAACTTTGATCATGACTGTAAAATAAATTTGTTCGAAATAAGACTAGTATAGCACGTTTAAATCTATACTATTATATCATTGTTAAATGTCAAATCTTTAAAACCAAACTAGGCAGATCGACTAATTAAGGGCTTCTGAAACCAAATCCGTCGATGTTTGTTTGTTTGTTTATTCGAGCTTAACGCAAAAACCAGCGGGTAGATTTTGGTTAAACTATTACAAACTTAAAGGTACTATTCTGACTTAAATAATAGGGAATATTTCATCAAAATCGGTCCAGTATAATTGAAGATACAGCATGATCCCTGTTTTAATAGCCTCCGCTAAGGTACGAGAGGTCAAGTAAAAGTGGTTTAAGGTTTTTTATATAAATCTATGATTGTGTCGGTATATCCCATGTAGCAGAAAACAAACATTCACGCGGGCGGAGCCGCGAGCAATAGCTAGTATATTATATAATTAAATATTCTTACGTAACTTTCTATTTAAACATTAAAAACATTGTCACACATCCGAATACAAATACCGCTTATATATTACACTAGATTTTGCCCGCGGCTCCGCCCGCGTGAATGTCGGTTTTCCGCTAATTGGGAAATCCCAACACAATTATAGATTTTATACAAAAAAGGATTGTACCACTTTACCTGACTTCTCGTACCTTAACGGCGACTACTAAAACAGGGATCAAGCTGTATGTTCAATTCAACTACAGCGATTTTGATGAAACGTGCCGCATTATTTAAGTCGGAATGGTACTTTTAAAGACTGTAATAGTTTAACCAAAATCTACCAGCTGGTTTTTGCGTGAATCCCGAACAAACAAACAAACATCGATGAGTTTGGTTTCAGAAGCCCTTAATTAGTCAATCCGAGTAGTTTGTTTTTAAATATCTTTGATTTTTGAAAATTTGACATTTAACAATTTTATAATAGTATAGATAGATAGATGCACTAATAAAACACTTTATTAGTGCATCTGTCTATATACAAATAATAATACTATAATTGTAACAATAAGAAAAAATAAGCTACATCTAATGAAAAACATGCTTTTTATACATTCGTTAGAGGTTACTTATATGTAAAAAAGTGTAAGCTTATAACTAGTTCAATTTTAACATAAGAAAGGTGATTATTAAACGTTTAGTGACAAATAAGTTGATAACTACTGTATTAAAAGTAATCGTTGGTTATAAAATTTGTTCATCATATAAACAATAGCACGAGAGAAATTATTTAAAAAGGAACATCGAACAACATGATAACAACATTACACTTGTAGTATATAATAGTTGCACTGGTAACATATAATAAAGCCATTTATAACCAACAATCATTCAAAATCAACATTATAAATATCTTAATCCTTAAAGAATCTAGTAAGTATTTTCTATTTTTAACCTAGTATTAACTTAATTAGTACTTGTTACTTTCGATAAAGGGTATTCCTCACCCATTATCAAAAATACGCGGCCGTAAAAAGTATCCAAAATATTATTATTACTTAATAATAATAACTAAAATGGCGATTGACAGGGCACATGGAGCAGAGGAAAGGAAAATGGAGCAGAGCAGTAACCGAATAGTGCCCAGGAGAAGAAAATAAATCCTGAAAACAGTTTATTAGATGGAAAGACGACGTTAAATTAACAGAGGGTGCAAACTGGAGGAGGGTTGCTCGGGACAGAAAATAGTGGAAAATGTTAGAAGAGTCCTAGCCGAACGGCAGAACACCGAAATAGGAGATATTTTATAAAAAAGGATCAGTATTTTGTAAGATCCTTTATTTTGGAATAAAGGGCTATTTATTAATGTTATTATATTGTGGATACTTTTTATAAACACAAAATTAAGAGATTGTGTCTTCAATACTAAACAACGACATATTTAAGTAATTACGTATATAACTATAATGCTAATACATGCTACATACAATGCTAATACACATAAATGGCTATACATGCAATCGTGTGGATTTTTTTCTGAAAAAAAAAACTGCGATTTTTTTTAATAACAACTAATAAATATTCCATAGTTCTTATTTTTTAAATGTCACAGAGTCTTCTGAAGTCTTTTTTAGTCAGAAAAACTCGTTATTGATAAAGGAACTAAATCTAATTGCATAATCTTGGATTCTACTTTTTCAGAAAAAAAATCCACAAGGGTATTCATGTGTACAAATAGTCGTGCTCAACAGACAAAGATTGTCCTTACCGGGATCAACCCGAACGCGGGACCAATTGGTCCAGAAAACATATTTGATTAATGAATTTGTAATGATAACTTTGATTTTGATCTGTACCGTACCATATTAAATAAATAAATAGAACCGTTGCATTAAAACACCATAATTAAGTATTGATAAGTACGGTGTTTTTTAATTTATTTAGAAATTTTTTGGAATAGTCATATAGTAGAGTAGTCATAGTAGTAGTAAAGACGTCAGATAGCGGTCGATCATTTTAAACCACCATACAACAGCACTTTTCACAATAACTTATTTTGAGCAAACGCGTTGTATACACAGTAGATATGTTACTGTTAATTCTTTAACCGTATTTCAGCTGTTCTAAGATAATGATGAAGTTCTAGATTTGCGCCATCTATCGAGAACAGATAGTACTGTGTAGCAAAGTAGGCCACTACACATACATACATAATATACATACATAATACGAAGATAAAACGACGAAGAAATAACGAAGATAAAATGACGAAGAAGAAATAACGAAGATAAAATGATGAAGATAAAAACATAATATGGTCCTTTAATGCGAAGATTCCTTATCATCAGTATTCATCGTGCTATTGAGATTTCTTTGAATTTCTTTATTACACTTTTCGTTACGTAGATAATATTGTATCAGTACAGCACGTCGGCTTGATTCATATTTGCTGCAATAAAATAGAAAACACATTTAAAGCGTTACAGAATTTCACATACCTATTAAGTTTTATAGCATTCATAATATATGATCCCCTGCCCATATTCGACACCACTACAGGGGGTACGAGCCGGCCTTAATTAGGAAGGGGGATTTGTTACGCTAGTCTAGTGCGGGTTGGTAGACTTCACATACACATATGGGCATCTAGATTTTCTCATGAAATTTTCCCTTTCTGTTGAGTACATTGATGTCTACAACTTAGACCACATATGAGTTCGAAATAACCTAGTATGGGACAGAGATTGAACTCAGGATCCTTCGATTGCGTCGTCTCAGCACCACTAGACTGCCAATGTACTTTTTTACTACGAGTATATCTAAAACAGATAGTTGCTGCGTGCACACCCGGGAAGTTTTCTCAGTTGATAAGAAGTTCATGAAGGTCCAGCCACAGGGTCAATAAATATAGTATAAAAGTTTATTTTTTTTAAATACATTTTTTTTAAATTTTAGATATTTGATATTTTAGATTTTGTTCCAAAAATGCTTGGTATAATATTTTGAGTTAGCGTTAAAGTTGTCGCGCCATTTTTGTGGATATAGGTTATTTCCGGGTACATTTCACCACACGTGCAATCATTCTTTTTCAATGTCTTTTGAATGCAACAACGAATGGTGACAACGATATGAAGAGATAAGGCGAAAACTTTACTCTCCTATTTTTCATCATTTCGTTTCATTCTAAAAACCAAACAAACTAAAAACAAACGTATAAAATGTACAAAAGAATAGATTTAAATTTATTAGTACATAAACTATAAAATTTTTGGAGTATTTCAGCTTTTCATTATACCGTAATAAGAATTAATATTATCTGTTATATTACATTTGTTTATCTGTCACTTCTATACGATCAAAATACTAAACCAGTTCCAATTTCTTGATATGCTATAAATAATTCAACTATTTTTCGATCTCACGTAAGAAGCCTCTATAAGTCTAAATAGATACCTTAGAACTAAGTAACGGAATCTGTATTACTAACTAATTTCAATGGTGATAATTAGATGAGTCTTTCAGGATTCGTACTTTTTAATATGTGCCGATAATATGAGAATTGTCAGGTAGTATGTAGATAAATAAATTAATAATACTTACGACGCTCCAACTGGGAGGGGAAATAATATCTCTTTTGTGTTAATTCACCCATACTAGATGAGACTTGATGGACGGCTGAAAATAATACATCAAAGTGAGCGACAGGTGGCGCCGCACCCACGGCACAACATCGTGGCGTCGACATAATAATAGCGTTATTATATATTTTGCCATGTATGCAGTGAGAACCAGCTAAGGGATGTACCAGGACAATAAGCAGCAGCGTAATGCTGTTATTCAATCAAAATCTACAGCAATCTTCATGAATTTCAAGCATGGAGATTATGGCAAATACCTTTTTATAAGGAGAAGACTCCGATCCAGCCATATGATTGTGACGATGAGTGACCGGTTGATGTTAGTAAAATATTAGGCAGTTAATTGAAATGAATCGACTGCGACTGCTCAACAAGTTGTAACAGTTTCAATTTAATAGATCCGGCCTACGTTAGGAGCTATTAGGCCTCTATCAGACAGATAAGGTCATGTATCTAAATCTTTACTCTACATACTGTGCATGAAGCTATTAAGCTGTTACGATGTTATAGGTAATGGAAAGTCTTAACTATGAGGATAAGTAGAACATAATACTCTGGCACCTAGTTCGCCGAATATCACGTTTCTGTTAGTATATATTTATCAAATACTTGATTTCACTCGCGCCTTTTCCACATAAATATCGGTTTTCGCGCTAAATGGGAAATCCCAAAAATATTAAGTACTATAAGCCCTCGTACCATAATAGCGGCTACTGAAACAGAGATCAAGCTGTATCAATAGTTAGTCAACTATCATACACTGAAATTTAAGGTTAGATACAGTACTTCCTTTTATAAGTGCGTTCATTCGCGTAACATTCGAAATTCCATGTACGAAGCTTTACAACTGCCATCTATGTATGTAGAAACAGCGAGGACCTATTCAAGATGCTAATAGATAGATAGATACAATATCAAATATATGTACATTATATTATAATAAATTTGTTATATTTTTTAATTGTCGTCTAGGTATATCAGATAAGCACACCCAATCCCTTTCGACCATTACTATTCCGACAACTATTATTTCAATAACAAAAATAGAAAGGACAGCCAGGGCCTAAAGGGATTAGTACTTTTCTGCCACTGTCTTCCTATGCCATTTGTTTTCCAAAATGCAGTGCACGGTAGTATACTTGAGCATACTTTGAGCGTTACCGCTGCACCGCGCCTAAGCCTAAGCTTGCGAGCAGCGAGGCGGGGAGCTGAGCAGTCGCTCCGTTCTATCAGTCCACCGTCATTGCTTACGGTGGCAACTACCTAGTGCTGTTTATACGCTCTATACGATTGCCCTTAATATTAATATCTGTTATAAGGGGACAGATGGAAGCAATGTTCTGTTTGGAGTCAATAACCATGAATTTAGATCTGATAGGGTTAAGTACAAGGGAGTTACTGTTGGTCCAGTTGACAATTCTGTTTAAGTCTCATTAATGTTTTTGACAGGTTGCTGATACTTTTGAATTTAAAAGGTTATAAAAGTGTTCAATTTCCTTAGATATTTTTGGGTACTTACATGCTTTTCTACCTGTTGGTAAGGCGTTGTAGTCGGGCAGAGGGACAGGGGGGAGGTCCTCGCCCGGAGGGAGCTGGTCCCGCATGCGGAGCGCGGACGTCGGTATATACGCCCAGGGAAGCTGGCCCTGGCCCACAGCCATGGTTCCACGCCGTCTGGTCATGATAACAAATTATGGTCAGCAAATTATATTGTTAAATGGCTATAATGATGAAATATATTTGCCTTCGTTTATAACGTAAGTACATGCAGAGAATATATAAGTTTTACGAGATAAGACTCATTTATAGATAGCTTAATAGATATATA
>WUAW01038463.1:26250-38511 GCA_017165845.1 Thaumetopoea pityocampa | reverse complement strand
ATATATATATATATATATATATATATATATATATAATTTAGTACCCCAATTTAGATGAATATAGCTAATTTTAATTTTATACTAACATCTGTAAGAATTTGAATCTTTGGATCAAACTAATTGCGAAGATTTGTAATTTAGTTTTCATATGAACAAAAAAATATTAACTACAATAAAATGAGATACAGCTGTAAACTTGCGAACCATTATAAACTCACAAAAGCTATATTGAGATGTTTAACGAAGTTAACCGGGAAATATTCACGATTAACAGAGTTAGTCGAGAAATATTCACGAATTAAATTCAATTCAGTCCCTAATCATTATTAAACTTTCCGTTTTGTTATAAATTTTGCAGGAAATTTGTTAAGTTCTTTTTGAAGCTAATGTTTGACGTGAGCATAATATTATATATATTTACTATATAGATGTGGAGTAACGAGAATAACTTAGTATTTACTGTAGTATATGGTAAATACCAAGTTCATTTTGTACAATGTTCTGTTGAATACATTGAGCTAGGGATATTGAGTATTTCACGTCGACCCGACTGAAACATCATTTAAAATTTTATATTATATTTAGTGTTTTATATTAGTATATTGTGATGTTTAATATGTAAATTTGGTGTTTTTTTTTGTGTATCAATTGTCAATAATCGTGAAAAACATTGAAACGTTTGATTAGAATTGCGACTAACTTCGCAGTGACTGTATTTTTTCAAGGCATTATACCTGCGGGAACTTTCATATAGTTAATGTGGTAATTTTCGGATTAACGTCAAAACTTCCGAGAAGCAATAAAATGCGATATATCAGCATTTTATTCTTAAATTGACGAAAGTATGTATTAAAAAGTTGACGTAGCTTAAAGGTCTCGCATACCAGGCCATAAAATACAAAAATGGAACTTTTATTAAATTATTTTTTAATTTTGATAGGACGAAGGTGTTTGCCAGTGTCGCAACGGCGGCACTTGCACGACAGACCCGAGCACTTGCGCCTGCCCGTATGGCTTCACCGGTCAGCTGTGCGAGCGCAGAGTGCCATCGTACATGCTGTCTTCACAGCAGCCTCCCATCGATCCATGCGCGGCACACCCTTGTCATAACGGTGGCTCATGCCACGTAGACACCGGGTCTAGAATGAACTTCACATGCGACTGTCCACTTGGATTCGCCGGCTTTTTCTGTCAGATGCGTAAGTTATTGCTTGTTGTATTGTATTAGCAGTGATAAAATAGTGGTATAAGCATGCATGCCAAGTCTTAGATTTCGAGTTTGAATCCAACGCACCTCTGGTTTTTCTAAATCATGTGCATATTAATAATTTTAGAATAAATTTTATCACTCGTTTCAAAAGATAAAAAAGAATTGTGAGAGTATTTCTGGACAGCACGTCAATCCGTTTAAGCTGGCGTAGTGGACTACAGCCTCGCCCCTCCCAGTGCGGGTGGAGACCCGTGGCCTGTGGTGGGACAGTAGATGAATTTACGACGGTGACGATGACATTGTAATAGATAGCAGAAATAATAACAATATTTTATTTTCTTAATAAGTATGTAGTCCTTTTAAAAACCTATGTTATGTTTTAATATTTTCGCGTAATCGACAACAATAATTTGTCGTACCATTATATGGCACTTTTGTCTTATATACAGTCACACACGCTCACACGCTCACATGCACACACATATACGCGCGCGCGCGCATGTGCGCGCACACGCACACACACGTGCACGTAAACGCGCCTATGTTCATGTTTCATGTGCCTATGCATGTGCAAAGGCACATGAAACTGCACACACCCACGAACATTCACACGTACATACATACATTCATTATACTCGTATTTACACGCATGAGTATTCAATTATATTTATAATACGAGTACACATTGATGTAATTAACAAGGATACACATCGCTGCTGTTGTAGCTAGCACTCAGATAAGGTGATGTGAAGTGGTGTCAGGATAAGTGTTCCGTAAAAGATTGCCGAAATAGACTTTATACGATAAATCTATTTTAGAATTTGAGACATGATATTTGTAAGCAACCATGAGTCTATACATTATTCGTCAATGATAATATATCTTCTTTACAGCTTTGGAACTCCATCAAAGAGTCGGTTTCAACGGTAACGGTTACTTAGAACTGCCTGCCTCGCTGCTCAGGTACGATAACCTGGCCGCAGAACCCGCGGTGATCGCAATGGCCATTCACACGACAAGCGATGGTGTTCTCCTCTACCAGAATGAAGCTCCGGGTGCCTCGTACTACGGCGACTACATATTACTACGAAGTATGTGTTTCTTAGGGCAAAACCTACTTACTGGATCGATTTTTATAATAATTTTTGTAAATGTTTTTAAAATAATGCTGACAATTTACTTCTATCTGTCAACTGATCGGTACGTGTAGTTTATGTGCTAAGTATTCCGGGTTAAAACACTGCGAACATTTTTACTTGGAACTTTGGGGCTGTATTTAAACCGATCATACAGCTTATAACTACCGGGATTAGAGCTCAGAGACGTTGACACGACGACCAACTGAACTGGCTGTCATCTCGATATTTCTATGTTAACATTAGATTTTAAGTATCTATATTATTTAACGAACGGATTCGTTCAAAATATTTGTATCATAATACTCAGTAGAAGTCAATATTTGAAAATATCTTCTATTATAGTTGACAGGGGCTTCGTCGTGTTTGACTGGGATATGGGCAGCGGCAGGTCTTCGTTGGCCATCAACAGCGTTTTCGTAAACGATGGAGAACAGCATACGGTAAGTATTTGAAATTATACATACATACATACATACAGTCACGCCTTCTTCCCGTTAGGGTAGGTAGAGACCACTTCTTTCCACTTGCTACGATTCTGACATACATCTTTCGCTTCTTCTACATTCATCAACGCCTTCATACAAGCTCGTCGGTTAATATGTCGGTTATTTGAAATCATCATCTATATATTTTGATCAACTACTATGGGAAGTATATATAGGCGTCCCACATAAAATAGACGTACTTGTCATAATTTCCTCGTTTGGCATATATACGTAATTCTTACCCATGACTTTAGTGTATCCCTTAGCCGATTAACTGTCTTCAATCTAAAACATCAAAATTCTGTACCAAAATTTTCAATCAGACTTTCAGAAATTTAACAAAGTACAGATATTTATAGCCACTATAAATGTACTGCTAAAAATCAAGCCCCTAGACCTATAAATATTTTGGAAAATAGACTAATGCTAGCCTCTTATATAAAAAGTGGATATAAAATAATATTTACAATAGTATTTTGAAAATAAGCTATAACGATATATAAGCGCAGTGAGCATTTTTGAAATGCACGTAAATATTTCAGCCAACTATAAGGCGGTTTGCGCGGTTAAAATCTTCGTCGACCACTGGTCGAACGTAAGTGCTCCATTGTGGCTCCATTTGTTTTTCACTCAGTGTACAGTTGTTATGAGCGAGATAAAACGAGTTCATCTATTACATTTTCAATCTTACGCATAGTGCAACAAAGTCTATATTGAATTGGTGCTTACAGTCGGTTTTAGTCTGCGTTTGTTAGCACCCGTCTGCGCTGACGGAGTGTGCCCATGTAAATTGTTTTTGTGGTATTATTGTACTTACTCTATCGAACTGAGTATAGGTAACAATTTTTCTAGATTTTATGGACATTAAGTTTTTCGTAAAAGATAATTTGTAAAAATATAATACATTAAGTATCTAGTAGTATAGAATGATGTTGATTGATACATACCTAAATCAAGTGTGCGGTTACTATAAAACAATTCTATGTTATAATTTTCGTGTACAGATAATAGTGAAGTTGTTGGAAGACGGTCGCGTGCTGCTGAGTGTTGACGGGTCCCAGAATACGAATACCGGCACTGGAATATCCAACGTTATGAATGCAGACTCCAACATCTATATTGGTAAGTTACATATGGGGCCAGTTCCCACAATGCGTGATACCACGAGTCAGGTCGCGCCAACATAATACGAACGTATTTGCCTCAAGTACGATGCTACGGATAAATCAGCTTCGAGACGTTCTGCGTTTGTAGTAGTGTTTGTACACACAGTGAATAAAACACGAATAAACCAGTTTGCAACAATTATCATGTGCCTCGCACTCTCATATCATTACTTATAAGTAGCGTTAGGAAATAGATTTGTACTTTATAAGGAACACATTGATGTTTCATGATGATAATTTGTCAAGTTTTCAAGTGATGACGTCTATATTATTCCCAAAACTAAACAGACTTCAACAGGTTAATAGTGAATTAAAATAAACATATATACAATTTAAGTTCATAATAATGTTTAATAATATTTGTACAATTTATTAACACTGTACGGTTTATTGTAGGTGGTATCCCGGAAAGCCTAAATCAGCAGAGATACCCTGGCTTCAGTGGGTGCTTCGAGCAAATAGAACTGATGCATTCGGAACGTGGCCTCAACCTCGGCGCTGTGGCAGTGGCCGGTTTGAACACTCAGCGATGCAAATAGTGAGTATAATACAACATATAAAAGCAAAGAAACTTCTGCACAGGCGGCCATTTTGGCTGCTACTAGTACTTACTCATCAAAGCACTCAGACATCAATTTAAATTCAGGATAGTCAAAATAGGGTAAGCATCGAGTAGCCTCGCTCTTTGCGCTTAAAGGAATCGAATTAATTCTCATTACCATAAAACACTTTGAATGTACGCGCTGTAATAAGTCTTGATACGAGAAAATAGCATTTTTTACTTTATAGCGCCATCTCTTGTCACGCGTGGGCTTGAAGTTTCTGCAGATTTTTTTTGTTGTTCTTGTGAATAATGATGATATTTTAGTCTCATTTATTTCATGTTATATTTTATATATAATAACGATACGGTATACGCTCACAAAAAGTTTAAGGGACAGTGTAATTATACGAACGGAGAATTGGGTTACGTATACCTAATTGAGAGCGACTAATAATACAATTTGTATGCTTCATTATCTGTGCGCTAGTGACATATGTAACTAAATAAAACAGATTCATATTTATCTGAAATATAAATATTTATCGGGACATTTGGTACTTATGTAGCGTAGTATATAAATCACACTATAGTCGCTGCAGAATATAGTCTGCCTATATCATTCATACCAAAAGTACTCTATATTGACCCCCAGGGGTCAATGATGGCCTACACGGGGTCCATGTCAGGTGTCGAAAACATATTCGAAGGTGATAAATTTGCAAAAACTTAATATTATCTAAACAGGAAATAATATTAGTTAAAAGAAAAAAAATGAGAAACACGGCAAATAGTCTATAAGACAAAAAGTTTGAGGACTTTATACTGAAACGTGATAAATTCAAGCTTGAAGTGGTGAAACTCGGAGTAACCATTTTACTTTTAGTAAACAGTAATTTTCTCTTCACGGCTGAATCGCTGAGTAGTTTTAAATTTGTATGAATGATAGACAAAATACCAAGATCGGATATAGGATATAGAGCGACCATATTTTATTCCTCAGAGCAGGACTCCTTAAATTATTTATCTTGTAAAAATAAAACACGTGTTTATAATTATAAAATACATCTTTTATATTTATTTACATTCATCCCCAGTTCATATTAATCCCCACTACAGGGGCGTGGACCTCCCCTTATATGGAGGGGAATTAGACCGTGGATTAGCCGGTTACGGTGGCCTGGTGGGCTTTGGTAAACTTCACATACCCATGGGTGCTTGCAGGTTTCCAGTTTGTCAGGTTGGCAGTCTATATTCGTCCCCACTACAGGGGTACTTCCCTTGATCAGGAGGAGAATTAGACCGTAGTCTACCACGTCGGCCTGGTGCGTGTTGGTATACTTCACACACCCATGCGAGCATGCAGGTTTCCTCACGAAGTCTTCCTCCTCCGTTGAGTACATTAGTGTCTACAGTGTAGACCGTACGTAAGTTCAAAGTACATTATAAAATATCTAATGAATCAGGTGTATTGCCTTTCATATGAGAAAAGTTGATTTAATATTAGGTTTAGTTTTGTAAATTTGAATGGAACTGTTGGTACGACTTGATAATGTTATATTTTGCTATCAAATATCTTTAACACAGCGAATCCTAATTATGATTTTTCACTAGTTCATAACATTGATTTCTTTATTAGTTCATAACAACGATTTTTCACCAGTACATAACATTGATTTATTTATTAGTTCATAACAACGATTTTTCACTAGTACATAAAATTATTCATTAGTTCATAACAACGATTTTTGCACTAGTTCTTGACATTATTTTTCACTAGTTCATACATTGATTTCTTTATTAGTTCATAACAACAATTTTTCTCTAGTTCATAACATTGATTTATTTATTAATTCATAACAACGATTTTTCACTAGTACATAAAATTAATTATTCATTAGTTCATAACAACGATTTTTGCACTAGTTCTTCACATTATTTTTCACTAGTTCATAACATTGATTTTTTATTAATTCATAACAATCATTTTTCACCGTTCATAACTTTCGTAACTCAACCGCCGTAAGCGGCTGCCTACACCCGCCCGTCTCGTTTCCAGCGCAGTAAGCCAGAAACAATTAATAAACAATGACGGCGCGGGAGACAAAGTTTGCTTGATGGCGCTTTTGTACGTAATTTGAGGACAGACGGACACATGACTTAAAAGCGGGATTGTCTCATTTAAAGCGAGACGTATGCTCGCGTTAATTACACATCAGAATACTAGCGCTGCAATATTGAAGGTTTTCATCCTGTGTTGCATTGCAACAACAGCTAAGATGGCGCTTTTTTTTGACAGGCACATAATAACTATGATATCGTGATTGTGGACTAATCCACTCCGCATATTTTACTTTGTATATATCCATTTGCTTTTTTCTTTTGTTAATTCTATTTCGTCTGCTTGATCGAATAAATTTGTTCTCTTACTTACTTTCATTTTATCAGGTTTTAGATAATGCACAGCAATATAAACTGAATAACTTGTTACAAGATTCAAAGTACAAATGTCGAGTGAGTTCCATTAGGGCGAGTTAAACATCAATTCATAAATAAAACATGACTAAAGATGTTTAGAAAAATCTTCAATATTAACTCTTCGTATCATCGGAGGTCCGCGTTGCTCTAGCGGGGTAGAATATGGACTGGGGATGATGACGATATGCTTAATATAAAAATAGCTTGCGATATAGGCTCGTATTGTGACATCAATTAGATATAGAGTAGATATCTTTTTTAACATGAAATCTTTTAATCCTTTGCGGATGAGTGTCGGCTAATAGCCACCCGATCCTCGCGCTACGGCTGGCGCATGTTTGTCATCCTAAACGATAAGATACGCATGGGTATACTAGCCTAAGAAGTCAAGTTACCTCTCAATGAAATTAGAAATCTTTAGCGATGAATGTTCTCTATAATGTAAACTTGCGGGATCATGCTACAGTTACAACGAGTTTCGGTTTGTCGAATCAGTCTTTCGGTGCCACTATCGGAGTAACTAACAGAGTTTTCGTATATCTTATAACGATACACACGATGGTTAAACGTGGGAGAGAGTCAAGGCACTATTTTCCTATACACATAGGTGACTGTTTCAAACAATACCATACAATGCACGAATGTAAAATGTCTCATATGTAAATAGTACTAAATTTATTTGTTGATCATTTTGTTTGAATTTACGAAAAACAATTTGAACAAAGCTTTAGGTTTTTATAAAGCAAACTTTCAACGTGAATATTCTCTTTATTGCGCGCTGCAATACCTGTCGTCCACAGTGACGCTTGCCGGTCGGGCGGATCCGTCCACAAAGGGATCGTACATCTCGTAAATTAACTTTTGGAAGCGTTCATGTAGAGCGTGCTAATTTTACAAGTAATTTTGGCTGAAAAATAATTATTAAACTTTCTTTTTAGTTGACTAGTCAATCTTCAATTCAAATTCGTGTCCAAATTTGGATTTGCAAGCGGATATAGATAATTTTAACATGCATAGAAAATATGACGACGAATATGTCTATGAACCGGTATAATAAAGATCGAGTACTCAGAAAATAATGGGTAGCAAAGTGAAGAAAGTCACTACGTACTAAATTTTGTCTAGACCCTATTTCCCAAAGTGGTCCAGGTGGACCCACAGGGGTCCACGGGAGACTCGACGGGGGTCTACGTTAGCGTACGTAAATTTCCATATTTAGATATAATCTTCACATTTTTTTTCGAGTTTTGGGAATATGGTAGAAATGTAGCTGCAGGTGGTCAACCGGAACCAGCTAAATTTTGAAAGTGGTCTATGAGAAAAATAGTCTGGAAACCTCTGGTCTAAACTATTGTTACTCAAAGTGGTCTAATCTATATTGACCCCTGGGTATCGATAATAATCTGCATGGGGTCCAATAACGAGGTAACAATATATTCATATATAATAATTGTTTATTTTTTTTTCATTCATAAAGAATATTCCTGACGTAAACATTTTTTGTATCTTTTTTAATAAAATTTGTATGTCTAATATACTTTGCGAATACTCAGTGTATGGTGGAAATTCTTATTTGAGTATATCGAATTTTCATATTAGCAATGTTACGTAGTACTAAGTAATATTTCACAGTGTCTACGAGTAAATATATCAAATGGAATGCATTAAGACTTAAAAAAATCAAAACACCTTTTTAATGTAAGGGCACTGTTTTATTCATGCGAATACTTTATAATATTACGACTCCAAAGGAAAATTGTTATTAACATAATAATATTAATAATAGCGCTATCTAATTGAATCCTCAGTCATGAACTTCTAATGGACTATGTAAGTGAGCCTCCTTTGATCATAACTCTGTATCGTCACGATAGATGGCAGTAGAATCAGCATTTTCTCAGTTTAATGTAAAACACGTGAACATCTTCGCATCAAGATCAAACGGTTATTTTATATCAAGACAGAGACTAACGTTTGTTGAAAATTTTTATTGAAACAAATTGGTAATTAGAAAAGGTGTGTGGTGTCGTGGGTCACCCAATAGGAATGATGGTTCTATCTCTATTCAAAAAATATTAATTATAAATTATGGTTAGGGCATTATGCAAATAATTGCATATATTTTTATAGAAATACATTAGTCATATATAATCAGTTTTATTTAATTTAAA
This sequence comes from Thaumetopoea pityocampa, assembly GCA_017165845.1. Lineage (NCBI taxonomy): Eukaryota > Metazoa > Arthropoda > Insecta > Lepidoptera > Notodontidae > Thaumetopoea > Thaumetopoea pityocampa. Next base: position 29,321 of record WUAW01038463.1, on the reverse strand, counting down.
ATGATTTTTAAATAAACATATTAATGATGCATGGTTATTAAGATAATCATAATTAAATGTAATGATATTCTGTCATAGAATCTACAAGCCTGTATATAAGAAGGTCTGAAAAATTCATCTCTAGATAGTTGTAATAGTGTCAAATTATGAAAATTAAAGTTGCGCTGTCTGATATATAACAGTTAAAATACTATTTAGTTTTTAGCAATGTTGCATAATTTGTGACGTTACAGATTAGTTCTTTTTTTGAAGCGTTGTGCGAGTTGGTGGACTCTCTGTCTCCATCTCTATATATCTAACTCTTTTTCTCTCCAAACGTTAAGTATAGAACGATATCCTTGGCAAACATTGAGTATAAACGAAGTTTAACGCTTTCGTATCACGGACGATTTTGCTGATCAGCTCTCTTCCGCCACAATCTACGATAAGAAACTTCGTTACAAAGCAATGAGGAATGCGTTCATTTTAACTAATTTAACACAAAGAAAATTATTGAATTTATGACGTAAGACGACAGTCAGTTAATTAACCCACCTCACAGCAAGTCTCAGATTCGTTATAGTTAAAACTAAAGCGAATATGGGATTTGATATGTACATCATACGTATTTGAATACTTAGTGGCACTATACATAAACTGTTATTAATCTACAATGTAATATGAAATATTACATTAAATAAACAAAACCAACATTTAGTGGTCGCTGTTAAATTTATAGGCGAAATGACTCTACATGGACAAATTCATTTGTGTTTTAGTAAACAATCATACTTAATAATTATACTCAATAATTTAAATGAACCTGTTATGATTCGCTATTCCCGATACCATAAAAACATTTCGATGAGATAAACATATAAGCAAAGCTATCATTAATGACACTTATCAATGGTAGAATCAGTAGCTTTTAAAATTGACAGAGCGACGGGTGTCTTCCTATTTTTTAACTCTGGGTGATGAAAAATAGATGGCGGTAATAACCCCAAGCGCCGATTTTTGTATACAATGGGTGGTATTTTATGACTAAGAGCATTCATTATCTTTAAATCGGGTTTCTTGTTTTTATTTGAATTTTAGTTACTCACAAATCGGTAATCTATATACTGGCTATCACTCGCTAAATGAAACAATACATTTAATTAACTAAATAGTGAAATAATGGTTAGTAAATGTCATAAGGTGTTTTTTAAATAATCTGCTTTTGAACGCTGAAAAAGAAAATAACGATTCAAAGATATTTTAACAAACTCCTGATAATTTTGGGCATGTTGAGATATTTAGAAAATATAATACAAACCCACGAAAATAACATACATTTAATTCATAAGGCTATCGAAATTGTTAGGCATAAACATTACCCAATAGAATTCCCATTAAAAAGGATCACATATTTGTTTGTGGCGGCTCGCTCCTAGCCGCAGATAGTCTCCTTTGAATTTCGAGCGTCGGCGTCGTTGCTAGGTTACTAACAAAGGAAGAATCGAGTGGGCTACGGTACGGAAAATTCCTCTAGACTGTATACATTGTAATGTTTTATATTTTGTAAATCAATATTTTATGTGGGGGTAGACAGGAGTCATTCAAGTTTGTTTTTATTTATACGACACGCGCATCCTTCCCCACATGTTCACTGAATTGCGTAATAACGTTGCTTCTCATTATCTCACCAATCGCGGGAATAAATGTAGTGACGCTATGTCTACTGGTGTACACACCAAGCGGTTATGAGCTACCTGCATCCACTGGTTACCTATGAACCTAACTAGGTAATGGGTCCACATCACGCCCTCTAGTTCAGGATCGCTGTTTCAGTCCTATAGGATATCAATATATTAATAGCCTAAAGGATATCAATATATTTTCTGATCTGCGACATTTCTATGATAATAGATATTCATCTTATCCCATCATTGCTAGTTCATTTTCGTTCCCATTATAGGAATACGGACCTCCCCGGTCAAGAGGGGATTAGGCCGTAGTCTACGCTAGCCTAGTGGGGGTTGATAGACTTCATACATCCATGCGGCTATGCAGATTTCCTCACGAAGTTTTCTTTCTCCTTTATGTACAGTCTGGGGTTATAAGTCAGTGCACCTTAACGATCGCATTCGCCTACACGGTACTGCGCGTATAAATACATGTGTGAGTGATTGATTTCAACGCAAACATTTACCCGCCATACAGAATAAGTACGAGAAGGGGATAGTGTGTGGCTTCAATATTAGACAAAGATAACAATGTAGTTTTGTTTTCTTCATATTAATGTTCGTATCGAGCCAATCCGAAACTAAAGCCAAAATTTAAACTAATTACCATCTGTTCATATGGTTTAGTGCAGCAACGAATTGTATGATATTTTACGGCCGACAAATAAATTTGTTTAAAAAAAATTAGTTCAGTGATTTAATATTCCAAATTTGTAGATTTTTTTTTCAATGTTTTGAAGGAAATGCTTGATACAAACTTATACTAACATACACTTTGCTGTCGAATAATTGTGTCAAATTTCAGCGCTGTAGTCTAACAGGTTCTTGAATAGGTGTTTTGGAAGAAGACATGTATTGGAAGACTATAGGAATTAACAAAACGAAAAGTTTTCCAATTATGAAAAATTAGTGACACAATCTACTATAGTTAATACACTTGCATAAATAATCTCATAATTTTGTCATTTTGATTTATTTTTTATCGTTTATTATTTCGCTTGTATTATTTATTATGTTATATGATATTTCTGAAGTTTCCAATGTCTATCTTTCAAAATACTGAGTTAAGTGCGCAATAATGTTATGTCTACCGCCCAGACTCAATAAACTTGTTTTTATTTATATCGGAGATCGACTCATATTACGACTGCTAAGTGGGCTCCTCGATATTGGAAAACAAACTAATCCAATATAACTATTTCTAGGTAATTTCACAACAACAGACGAAGAAATCAAGGTATTGAATTTAAGATTGCTAATTGGCAAAGGACGCTATAAGATTACACTACAATTAATTAACTAAAGCAAAACATTCTTGCTCGATGGATTTAAATTAATCTTTATTAAGTTGAAGAAGAATTTATT
>WUAW01038463.1:13554-24138 GCA_017165845.1 Thaumetopoea pityocampa | reverse complement strand
CTCGTACCTTAATGGCGACTACTAAAACAGGGATCAAGCTGTATCTTCAATTCTACTGGACCGATTTTGATAAAACGTCCTGCATTATTTAAGTCGGAATAGTATCTTTAAGACTATAATAGTTTAACTAAAATTTACTCGCTGGTTTTTGCGTGAAGCCTGAACAAACAAACAAATAAACAAACAAACATCGATGGATTTGGTTTCAGAAGATCTTAATTAGTCGATCTGAGTAGTTTTTTTTTCAAAAATCGAAGGTATTTAAAAATACCTTCGGTTTTTGAAAATTTGACATTTAACAAATTTATAATAGTATAGGTAGATGAATATAGACTATCGATGAAGGGACTTACAATAAATTTCTTTTTCTATTTTTCATAGTGGCAATAGGCTGCGAATTTATATTTTTGAATATATTTTTGAAGTTATAAGATATTTTTTTCAAGTTAAAATTAAAATATTGGTATTTAATATTTTATTAGGAGTTTTGGAGACAATCCGACGAATACCACTTTGAACAGACAAAATTTTCGCAGTTCTATTGCCATGAAAAAATATGCTAACTTTACTAAGTTAGTCACAGTATTATTCCAATGTTTCTATATTGTTCACGATTATTGACGATTAGTACACAAAACAACATCAAATTTACATATTAAATATCATAATATACTAATATAAAACGTTAAAATAAAACTTCAAGTGATGCTTCACTCGGGTTGTCGCCATGCCTACATTAAAGAATACAAGTATACTTAATATTTTAAATGAGCAGTCATCTCTAAAGTATTAAACTTTTAATATTATTGTATTTTTATGATTTCTTCACATTATTTAGTATAAAAAGCGTAATCGGATTTCAAGGCGGACCGTCTGAAAACAGTATTATCATAAAAGCATACTTCAGAAAATAGAATTTCTTTACGCTGTGTGATTTTATTATTTATTGCTTAAGTAGGTTCCCTTTTTGTAAAGATACATTTCTTGCCTTATTATATACGAGTGTTTATTCAGCATTTTAAGGGATGTCAAAAATTATTGAATCACCTCATATTTATTTCTCTAAGAATTTCTAAGATTTAATTCTATTAAATTAAGCTATGATTTACTGGTATGTCGCAGGCCAATCATAAAATTAAGCATATATGACGTTTCTGGCCACATCATGATCTGCTATCATTTTGTAATACATATGTTTGTTTATATTATCTATGATTTGTAGGAAGACCATACTAAGTTAAATACAAGTTGACATATTTTACTACAATACGAGAATCATGCCAAAAGGAAAAATACTCTTTACTCATTTATTTGATACTGGAAAGTAATAAAACGTCGTTAAAGTAGGTTACTTACTAAGAAATTTGAAAATGGAACACCTTGTAAATTGTTTCTGTTTTGTTTCTTATTTAATCTAGCGGGAATTTGTTCATAATACACGAGTAATGGAGCTCACTCGCCTCTGATTTGCGTGTTATAATTTATTATGACTATAAAAATGTATGATAACTATATAATACGATTTTTCGACTTGAAGCCTTGCTGTCTAGCGTTATGAACTTGGCAACGCCAAATATGGTATTTTATTGTGTGTTATATTGAAGACTTAAGAAATACATTTTAAAAATTCACACAATTACGGGCTATTAGTATCGTGTTGAGAGCGTGTTCGTTTGTCATCGACTCTCATGACCGATGATTTTATTAGACGAGTCGTTGACTTCTGTTCACACATCAAAGTCATATCGTTGCAATTGCGTACATGCACCTGTAAACTCTGATTGTGTAGATTCTATCTTCGCACGATGGTCGATAGGTCGTTTTTTTTTTAGGATTATGACCACAGAATTAGATAATGGATTAGATTACGACACTACCAGTCAGGCAGTAAAAAAAATACGAGTTTTATAAAATAAATAATTATATAAAATAAATTGATTCTCGACAAAGGTCCTTTGTTCCCTGTTAGGCAGTAGTTTTCGCTTTTAATTAAACTTCAACGTTATACGTGCAGCCATGTTTTCGACGTGTGTCGACAAACACTCGATTAACATAGACAGTTATTTACTTTCGGCACTGGCTGCCGAAGCGTATCCAATTAAAGCGGATCCTGATATTTTTAAAATTAATTAAAATAACAATTTCCGTGTTGAACTTCGTTAATTGACAACCGGAGAGTTACAAAATATGCCTATTGATACAATCTGTCCAAAATTGTACCTTGTTACGGACCACAGTTTCGCTTGCGTCGATTTTATTCTCTCTACGCTAGTATTATTCTCGAATTAATCGGGTTCAGTCTCTATCAGAGGTCCTCGAACTTTTTTGTCTTCTAGTGTATGTATACTCGTATATACACGTCGAGAGACGCAAGAAAATACTATACTTGCTTCGGTCGATAGATAACTTAAAGCTTCAATTAAATATAACTAGTATCTTTGTCCTCATCGAAGACACTAATTTTCCTTCATCCGATCTTGGGTTTGCCTATAGTACGTCCATTTTATTAGGCCACATTTGATATCTGTCAGTTCATTACGTTTAGAAATGATTATTTATTAAAGTAAATCGCAAAATTGTCTTATATTTATCATTGAAATAAATATATAGTTAGTGCATTTGGTGGTGTAGTGGTGTTAGACAATACTTACTAAATCAATACAATCTAAGGGTCGTGGGTTCGATCCCGGTCCCGTACTACTGAGTTACTATTTGTAACTCATGTACGGTCTACATTGTAGACACCAGTGTATTTCACGGAGAAGGAAAACTTCGTGAGGAAATCTGCATGCTTGCATGGGTATGTGAAGTACGGCCTAATCCCCCTGCTGTTATATTGTATCAATTTATCTCCAATAAAGTGTATCTGTCTGCTAGCAAGATATTTTAATGGTCCTTCGAGCCGGATATTTATTTAATAACTAATATAAATTATACTCACATTTCCTTTAGTAAAAAAATGTTATAAGGATTTTTTTATGAAGATAACGCTGATCCTGTATATTAATAATTTTAGATACAATCACAGTCATTGAATATTGACTCCTTTAAGCGACTTAGAGATAGCTTAGTTTTCTTTTAATTATTTTGGCGATTATTAATATTGAAGATTTTAAAATGAAATTGTTATTATCTTGCACGCTGCCTGGACAGTTCCATCTTCCACGATGTCTATCCTTACTTTGAAGAAATCGAAGTATTCGAGTCTCCCCCACCCGGCTATCCCTTCAATGCCAATGTGAAACCTAATTCGAGTTACTTCCTTCTCCTGATATCATTTATTATATGCTGTCGGAATTAAAGGTGGGTTCTGTGTATTATATATGTTTTATGGATATATCTTAGATGTAAACTGAATTAATAAAGTAATACTGTATATTCTTATATAAAATATGATTTTTTTCTACAGATCTAAATAGCCTAATATCTACTAGCTGTTAATTTTATTAAAAAATGTACAATTATTAAGTATATGCTAAGTGTATGAAAATATTTTAGATTTGCATGTTATATATCATACAAATTAAGTATTAAATTCATACTGTAGTGTGCACAAACAAGTGGGTGCATTCACAGACGAAAAGAAATTGTGAGATGAGATGAGCGAACAAAACGGTTATTACATACTTATATCTGCACGGGGATATATTAAACTAATATATAATAATAAATTCAAATATGATAATAAATTAATATACTATTACAACATACTTAAAAATAAGGAAAATAAAGTTACAATAATTCTGCTAATTCACGTAAAATAAGTTCGCGGACATTCTTCTTGAACGAATCACGTTTAGCACATTTCGGTAGGAAGGGCATTCTAAAAAAGAACAGATTGAACAAGAAAAGAAGAATTAACAAGACTGGAACTAGGAGAAGGGCATAAGAGAAGTAAATCATTGGAAGAACGAAGATTCTTATCTTGAACAGAACAAAGGTATTGAAAATTAGGTGAAATATATGTAGGGGCTTTGGGAGATATCGGAAAGGTATAGAGAGAAGTGAGAGTGCGCAGTCGTCGACGATAACGAATAGGAAACCATTTTATTTCAGAATGAAAGAAAGGTCACACTTACGAAGGTCCAAAATAAATCGAATACAGTTCTTGAGTAGACGGTTAAGTTTGTTGAGAAGATTTGCGTTTTGGTCTAAATAACATACGTTACCATAATCAATTATAGGAAAAAATTTGTATAAATTACATAGTTAATTCGCGGTACACTCACTACTGGCGGTAAAGCAATTTGAATTTTAAACGCTCTCGTAATGTCACTATCCTATCTGCTTTATTACTTAATTAACACCGTGTCCACTGGTGCCTACGCGCCATGCAAATTAGATGACGCGACACGCTGCGGTCTAGCGCTTAATAATTGTCAGTTACTGAAAATCAGGCTTTCTCTTTAAAGGTTACAAACATATTTTATAAACGAAAAAGGACAACAACTGTTACGTAATGAGGGGGCGGTCGACGATGGTGCTTATTTGAATTAAACGTGTGCGTGACACATGATATAATATTGCGCCATTTGAATTGTGCGCCATTTACAGGCTTAAAATTATCACAAATTGCTAATGAGCTGAAATTTTGTCACATTAACATCCACGTGATGTCATCAACTAAAAAGTAAAATTAACAAATAAATTCTAAAAGTTAATTTAATTTATTAATTATTAAATTATTTATGTCAATAAGATGGGGTATATAATGATTTTATAAGTTTTTCTTTTAAAGCAGTATATTACGTCAGGATAACGTTATCAAAATTGCGGTTAGGCTTATACCCCGAAGCCAATATTAATTCTATTCCAATCCCATTACAAAACCGATTCCATTTCTAATGAGTAAAATTATTATTCAGAAAAAAAAAACTTTTAATTAGAAATATTATTCTATTCAGTGCGGTTGTAGTGGTTTTGACTACATTAAACGTTAACCGAGAGAGTACATCGATATGGTGGCAAAAAGCATTGATTAAATGTGAAAGTAAAATTGAGGATATTAAAAAACCAAGCAGAATCGAGTATTATAGGTGACAAGTGAGTTTTTGGCCTCCGAACTAGGTAATATCTGTCAGAATTAGATAAAATATAGTCCAATTATTCAAGTGAATTATGTATTTGAATTATAAAACTTTATAAAATTATAAAAACACTAGCTTTTACCCACAGTTTCGTGCAAGTTGATGTCCTTAAATACATGTCAGAGACCATTTAAAATACATTTCTTTCTACCCCTGGGGAACAGTTTTTCGGGATAAAAGAAGTGTAATGTCTTTCTCTGTACCCCTGACAATGTGCGCACAAAATTTCAGATGGTCGTTAAGTAGTTAAATAATGCATGAAAGCGTAACAAACAGACTCATATTCGCATTTATAACTATATAATGCCGAGGCGTAGATCGATCTCTACTCAAAATAGAAATGATCGCAAATAGTTGACGAGAAGTGAAAGCATTTGACATTCAGTTTAAGGGTGACTTTGTCGGGTACCTATAAGGTTTCCTGTTCATTACTTTGAAAACAGCTCCTGTACTCTCTTTTCAAAGCTATAAAAAATGCTTTAACAGTATCACTGCACACCGGGTCGATATTGAACGACTATTGAAACATAATAGGGCATAAGCGACATTATTGGTCGTAAATGAGTTATGGATCCTACTTAAAATTGTGCGATTTTTCGAATGCGCTTACTCCCGTGGATCTACAATGACTTCTTTGTCACCTATGCCCAAGCAAAAATACTCAATCAATTGACTGATCTAATTAAGATCTAAGCGGCATAAAACCATATAAAACAACGTCGAATCAAATAAATAAATGCTTTGCCAATTAATGCTTTTAGTTTTCTTGATTCTAGAGCTGTTTCCATTTTCACGATATGACAATAAATAAAAAAAGTTATGTCCATTTTTCTGCAGTTTCACACTTTAAACTGCTCTCCTGAACAATTTGGCTTTTGTCGCTTATACCCTATTACCTTTCAACCGTTGATATATTATTAGATTGATAGGAAGGCGGATCCTTGCAAATGAACAGAAGAATAAGACTAACAATTTTATTGTTATTATTCGAATTAAGTCTTTCGAATTCCAGCTGAGTTGCGTTACCGTCACATTCAATGATATCGAGAATAAAATTGTATTATATTTAATTTTATATATTATTATATTTAATTATATTATATTATATATTAGTATATTTAATTTTAACATTGGTACTGTATAATAGCATAACAAATTCGTATATAGGATCGCAAGAGATATGAATTACTTATATTATTATAGACTTAAGATTCCATTAGGTGCCTTAAAAATAATAATTCATATAAAAGTCTTAATAAATTTCGACTCATAGGCTTTTATTTCAAATACAGTCAGAGTTGTATTCCAATAAATGGGTCAAGGTGATTTTGGGCGTACTTACGTGAAATCGCATAACATCTAGGCACCAAATCGATTTGGTTCTTGGAACTGCGGTTTCAATCTCCCAATGACCGCAAATACGGAAGCCACAGAACCATTTTACTCGATTATGTGGCCTTTGGAATGGAAATAGTTTTGTATTAGGCAATCCTTTTTTAATAAGTGTCCTAGCCTATATAATTATCTAAAGTTGCGGATGCACGATTCAAAATTTTGCCTTCAACGCCCAATACTGTTTTAAATAGAACTTGACTCGGATTGCCCGATAGCCGCAAATCATCCATGATCTTCTGAGATCTTCTATCTGCGTCTGTATTTACGTTTTCCTAATGATAAGAATATAAAATTTCTTTTAATTTGAATTTAACATATTGCACTGTGTATAAGAGTTTTTTAGTTTTTAATTAAGACTTATCAATGTTATCATAGAATACCGATATTAGTAACAAACCGAGTGACTTTTAAATTGTGAGATTAATACTTCCTATCTGTTTAGTCATCTACCAACAGATTACTAAAGTAAAAGATTTTACCTAAAAACTGTTAGGTAGAAGATCTCAGACAGCGAAAAGAAGTACCGAATGAACGTAAACTGAAGGTAATCTGTTGGTGTATACTGTTTGCGAGCTGTATCTGTAATCTATGACGATTAAACAGCTTTTAGCACAAAAATATGTGTTCTATGAGAGGAGGGCATAACCGACCGGAATATGGTTGAACATGCTTCATGTTGCATGTAAATTAAATTAACCACAGTCGCCGTGGGCGCATCAAAAATATATTACCCACAAGATATTCGTCCGTGGCAATAATGAACGTTTACTGTGCTACCCCAATTCTAGCACGGCCTTGAGCTGTGGACTACCGGCCACAATCATGCATCATTTAATTATAAACGAAGTCATTTGCCTATACTCCGTGCAAGGAAATTAAGCGCCTTTGGCGAGTAAAATTGATATACTCGTAGATTAGAATGCTCTGCGGCGTTATGGGGTGCACAAAAATTCAAGTAATTTTAGGCGTAACGGTATGAAAATTATTCGCGCGTGATTACTGATTGATTCGCGGTGTCACTTTTATTATTTTATGGATTAAAAAAAATCTCTAATGGCACTTGGATGGGGAGTGAAACCGTTTGGAATGCACATTACGACGTACCATGAATTATCGTAACAGTTATCTTTGAAATATATTTTATAAAAATAAAAGACTTATTATAATATTAATTACTAAGTAATTATTATTATTATTTCATTCAAGCAACTAAAAATGTAGATGCAGGGTGCAGGCACTATGCGCTATAGACACAAAAATATAACCACGCCGCGCGGCCCATTCGGTTGGGTCTAACACAGTGCGTGTAACAGGCGCATTGCTCTTGGGTGTTCGCGCGCTGCGTCACGACCGGGTGAAAAAGAAACGAGCGATTCTGAAACAGTTGAAGAATAAAACTCTAACATTTAGAGATAAAATACATATTAGCCTGCAGGCACAGGGCGAAGTGCTTTATAGATTAATACAAATATTAGGCACACAGCGCTGTGCGAACTAAAATGAGCTTTATTGCGTTGTTTATTTTATCGTAGTCATTATTTCATTAAATTTCTTCACGGTGTATGTTTTCTAGTCCTTTTTCTTCAATAGCAGATGTTTCATGTTTGCTAGGCTCGTATTTTATATGTTATTTAAGTTTTTTCGTTAGGTATTTTATGGAGATTATTTTTCTGATTATCAATTTCTGTTTACTAATATATTATAATATATTAATTAATCCAGGCGCGGATGGCCAGCTACGCGAACGTCTCTATATACTATTGTTTTTCTTATATTGTTTACTAATACATAATTTTTTCTTTTTCCAGGCTAGCTCAATATCAGTGACGTATTGTGCGAACAATTCTCCACAATACAACATCGACGTCTATCGCAAGAAATAATGTCAATTCGAAACAATCTCATTTAGCTAGCTATCGACCTAAAGATTTCACTACTACATTCAATAAGTTTAATCAAAAATTAATGTTGTATTAGTATTAAGGTACTTCACAACCTGACAATACAGCTAGTTTAGTGTTAAGGTAAAAATGAATGGTAGATTCAATTTGATTAATAATTAATTATCTGGTTGATATATCCATTTGCATTAAGCGCAATGGGTGCTCATACGAGCAAAATGTTTGGTGCCATAAGATGAATTATAATGTAGTTAGGTAACCATTAACTAATAAATTTAATAAGGTACTCCCAGATTCATTACGCTTTCTCTCTGTATTCAAATAGCTGTTTTGTTTATGTCGCACTCAGTGATATAACATTGTGCCAAACGTGGAAAACATGATAGATATTCTTTGTTTAATTGTACCACTGCCATTTTTCATTTATTATTTCAGTTAAGACACTAAGTTAGCCTTCGCCTCTTAAGCAACGAATATAACTATAAGTACTTATCTATAATTCTGTGAATATTTTTTTTACTAACTATTGATGGCATTTAGCTTCATTTCTGTCATTTTTTACATTGTTACATATTTTAATTATAATAATAAAATTATATGTATGTGTATTAAATGTACTTGTTGTTAGCTTATAGAAGAATTCTATGACATTTTATGAATTACTGATTCTATCATATAGGAATTTACTATATAAAAGAACCTGCCTCTGACCTATTCATATATGCTGTTAATGGAACATTGATTAACATTAAGAAAAATAAAATATTATAATTTTTTTGCTTTTTCATTGTTTTACATTATACCCCTATTTTTCTATACAACAAAGATTGTATTAAATTTCTAAAGGGTTGTCAAAAAACTCTAACAAGCATTCTGATTAAACATCTTAACTTAATTTTGTATGAATGCAATCTGTTTTTGTAACAGTGAGTTCTTTATACAATTTATTATAATACATTGTATATAAGGCGGGAAACCTTAGCCGTGGCCTTAGGAAAGGATAGCCTCGTTTCCTGTAACGATGAGAACTCACGGAGTGGTTTCCACCCGCATCTGCTGCGACCGAAATACTCGAAGAATCTAGAAATGTACCAACATCTCTAGACTTCTTTTATCTAAAAGAGAGAAATGGATTTTACGAAGCGATTTATGCTTGAAGAGAACACAGTTGTTTGCGGCTTCCAATGAACCGTGTTTGGTCGTAGATGACACGAAATGGTTCGCCAGCGGACTAATATTTTAAAATATCATGATTATTGAAAATGTGTTCTTCATTAATCGTAAAATGTCAATAAATACGTATAGGATGAAGGACTGAGTGATCAACGGTGATATTAATGAAGACGTTCATGACGTGATGTTCAAGTCGGCATGCCACCAGCTTAACCGGTTGGAGTGTGGGCGCTGTGGCAGCATCGGAAAAGGGAAAATTTTCCGTCCAGACGGGTGTGGGTGTAATGCCTGGCACCGCCCCCAACGGTTATCTCGGGATGTACGCTAGATCGCTATAGTGAAGTAGGTGTTACAAACTAACGAAGCCACTTCTACTAGCATCTAATGTAGTCAGCCAGTAGAAACTGCAAATAATTTAGGACTTTTAAAATAAAATACGGATTCCAGTATACCTTGTGCATATATCACCACTGATTCGCAGTGAGGAAATTCCGATATGTAACTGCTTTTTCTAAAGCGCAATCACAATCACATCGCTTAATAATTTATATGATACGATATGTGATACGAGACCGAGATCTAACCCAAGAACTTTTTGATCGCGAAACGCACCACTTAACCACCAGACATGTTGACACTGTCGTAGAACAGTATCACAACTACAAAATTACTACTTTACAGGAGAGCAGTTTAAAGTTTTGGACTCGTGTATCTATCCATACTGGACACTGGTCTTTCCGATCTTTCTATACGGCTCTGAATCATGGGCCTTAAGGGAGGCTGACCGGCGACGCGTGGATGCCTTTGAGATGGTGGCGTATGTTGCGCATCCCGTGGACGGCTTTCAGAACGAATGGCTCGATCTTAAACGAGCTCCAAATAAAACAACGGATGTCCGCCGTATGTCTGAAGCGTGTACTGCAGTACTTCGGGGATATCGCACGGAAACCAGCGGACAATCTGGAGAAGCTCATTGTGACCGAAAAAATGGCAGGAACAAGATCAAGAGGTCGAAGTCCGTCAAGATA
>WUAW01038462.1:10946-21488 GCA_017165845.1 Thaumetopoea pityocampa | reverse complement strand
GCCTAATCCCCCTCCTGATCAGGGGAGGTCCGTGCCCCTGTAGTGGGGACGATATGGACTGGGGATGATTGGGATAATATTCTAAAACAACAGATATTATAGCATTTACACCTTTAAAAGGTTAGTTACATACATACGTACATACACTCATGCCGGTATCTTATAAAGATACGCTGAGACCACAGTTTGCCACATACTATTATACAATATCCTGACACACCTCTCTCGCCTCATCCACATTCATACATCTTTTTATACACTTTCGTCGATTAAGGGTGACGAACTTGACCTTTTTGAAACAAGTTGTTGATTTGATCAAGGTAAATTTTTCCTAGACACTCTCTTCCGACACTTCCACTCACATTTGCCCGGTATATTCGTTTCGTCAATCGAATCTCACTCATTCTTTCTAAATGACCAAATCATTGGAGCATTCCTTTCTCGGTCTCTATAACCACATCATACTCGTACTTCAACTTACACCGATCCCTTATCACGCTATTCCTCAATCGATCACTCAGGGTTACTCCACAAATACTCCGCAGAGAACGCATTTCCACCGCATTCACGCGACTTTCACGATCCACGATTTAAAAGGTTGGTTAATTATATATATTTAAAACAATATTCACTAAATAGGTCGATGGTCCGAAGACATTGACAGAAAATATAGCGGACAACGGTGGCGTCAGAGAAGCGCTGTACGCCCTGAAACATCGCTTACAGAAATACGGTCCAGAGGAGAAATTGCCCGGCTTCGAGCGCATGACTCCGGAGCAGCTGTTCTTCTTATCGTATGGGAACGTGAGTGATATAATGTATTGTGACAAATATCAAACAGAAATCAGAAAAAAAAAGACAGCTTAAAAAAAATATTCTTCGCATTCGTCAGATTAGTCGGCCAATCGAAGTCTAGTTTTGGACTCAGGCATCCCACACTAATGAATATACCAAGATAATGGGCGCCAGGTTTACCCGTTGTTCAATCAAAATCTACTGCGGTTCCCAAGAATCCTGCTAATTGTGGCGATATGGCAAATATCTCCTTTTTAAACAGGAGGCTCGTGTTCAGAAGTGGACTTTCAGAGCGTGATGAGACTGAGACTAAATGAACAGTACCCGTTATTAATATCTACAAGGCGGATCTCTCATAGAGGCCGTAACTTATTGGTTTACTATAAAGGCGGTATTCAAGACGAATGTGACTTAAATAAATAAATAAAAAAAGCATTGTTCGTATAACTGCTGTCTGATTACGTAACTTATAAGACCAGAGCGACAGTGCTCTTTACACTAAAATGACGCACTTGAGCAATTCATCTTGTTAAGTATTACAGCCCGTAACACGTCATGCGACATTTTAATCAATAATTACTGAATATTCTAATAAATACATGGTCTAGCCAGGGCAGCCGCACTCCGCCCCCTAAACACAAAATATACCTACGCCGCGCGACCCATTCGGTCGGATCTAACACGGTGCGTGTCAGAAGCGCGTTGGACTTGGGTGTTCGTGTACTGTTACATCAATAAACATTTACTCACGTGCTATGACCCTACTGGGCGAGAAAGAAACGAGAGGCTCTGAAATGGTCAAAGAAAAAACTCTAACACGCAGAGATACGATTCATATTAGCCTGCACGCAGAGGGCGAGATGCTTTGTAGATTAATGTAAAAGTTAGGTAGACAGCGCTATGCGAACTAAATTGCGCTTTATTG
Organism: Thaumetopoea pityocampa; assembly: GCA_017165845.1. Lineage (NCBI taxonomy): Eukaryota > Metazoa > Arthropoda > Insecta > Lepidoptera > Notodontidae > Thaumetopoea > Thaumetopoea pityocampa. The sequence continues at coordinate 19,768 of WUAW01038462.1, read as the reverse complement.
CGTCGTCACTGGAGTCGTTATTTAATTTAATGTCTTCACGAAATACATTTTCTGGTCCTCTTTCTTCTGTGGTCTAGTGGTACTAGACATGGCTCGCGATTTAAAGGACTTGGGGTCTGGGATCGGGATATTTCTAACTCATATACAGTCTACATTGTAGACGCTATTGTCATCAACGGAGAAGATAAGCTGCCGAGGAAACCTGCATGCCGGCATGGGTGTCTGAAGACTAACAACACGAACTGGAGCAGCGTGGTAGACTACCCCTTCATGATCAGGGGAGATCTCTGTCCCTGTATTAGGGACGAATATGGATTTTAAATGTTGATGATGAGTGTTAGAATAATAAATAAATCAATAATAAATAAATAAATCTATTCGCGACTTCACGAATTTTGCATTCAAAATTCAACTGTTTTTTTTTTAATTATTACTAGCACTGGTGTGGCGTCTCATCACAAGACTGGCTAAAGAGTGTCCTGGAGTCGGACAACCACACACCGATCTCATTCAGGGTGCAAGGCGTTTTACAAAACAGTGAAGAATTCTCCCGCGCATTCCACTGTCCACTGGGATCAACTATGAATCCAAAAAATAAATGTATACTATTTTGAAACAACCAAATCTATACTATAATGAAATTGTAACCTCGAAGATGTATGTTATAGAATCATGGTAAACTACTGAACCGATTCTGATTGTGTTTTCGATAGTAAAATATGTTGTTTACAGTCTCGAAAAGGACATAAGCTACAAGTCACCATCATCATCATGACTGTTATATTGATGATGTAAGTTTAAATGGTGGTATCGACTAGCTCATAATATTTTTATTATTATAAATAACATTTTAATTGGTGGGTAGTTACGAAAAAATAAAAAGGTCTTTATGATCTGGTCATAAAATAATAACGCAACATAATAAAAAGTAATTTAAAAACTTGACTGCAATATGACTATATTTTTTTTAAATCATGTCGCCCACATCTAAAACGGTTCGGGCGTTCAAAAACTATAATTTAATAAAGAAACGCTGACATATCCATACACATATAAGTTGAATCAGAAAATAATACACTTTGAGTAGTCGTGTAATAAACCAGTGTAAAATATATGTAGTACGGATGGAACTCCTATTTTTTTAGTTTTCCATATGAAACGGAAGACAAAGGGATCCAAGCCCATACGCCTCGTCTGACGAAAATATACGAGTACATAACGAATGTACTCGTATATTTTACTAGTCAGTGAATGTTGGTGTATCTCACTTTATTTCTTAGGAGTTTTGACGTCAATCCGATGATTACTACGTTGACTAGGCTAAAGCTCCCGCAAACTTAAAAAATGCCTTAAAAAATACGGTAACTAACATATCAGTCACAGTTTTATCCAATATTTCAATATTATTCACTATTATTGACGATTGAAAACTTCAATATTGTTCACGATTATTGACAAAACAACACCAAATTCATATACCAAACACCATAATAAACTAATATAAAACACTAAAATATAACTTCAAGAGACGCTTCACTTTGCCGCCGAAATTCCGAGCCTTAAATATGTACTAGTGTTGCCAGTAAGGTCTAGTCAAAGTTACTCGGCTGTGTCTAAAACTTTTTTCAAAAAAAAAAGTAACATTTCATATCTTTATAATCAAAATATAGACGTGTTAATTTTCTCAAAAAATATTTTATACATATTCAATTAAGAAAAGTTACATTTTAGGAATATTTGGTTCAGGTAACACAACGGAATCAGAAGTAACGCAAAATGTCTTAAAAGTTACATTTTCGTAACGTTGACGGCGAGCAATGACATTCAATACGAGGAAGGCTAGTAAAAGATTGTAAATATTTAGAAATAATTAATTCTTATTCCATATAAAGCATTAGAAAGAGAAATTAAAATATCAAAACCATTAACTATTATACTCGCTTTGTTTAGTTATTTTCTTATTATTTTATAACAAACATACTTTTAATTTTTGACCACAATGAACAATCATTTTAATAACATTTTATATCGTTATTTCATTTTATTTGTACTACTATTAGTATTTCGATACATATCGATTCAATGTCAATTCATCGCTTAATAGCTTTGCAAAATCTCAGAATAACATTGGGTGAAAATTTAATTGAAAGATTCGATTACATTTATACATGCAAATCAATTTTATTTATATCTATACTTATTTATGGAAACCTTAGCTTTCATCTAAGGTAACGTAAATGTTAAATTTTTCATGAAAAATTCTTTTGCCAAATTATTTGCATTTGCGGAACATTCATTTGTACCATTCTTAAAGCTTCAATTCGTTCCGTTTACTATGTTTTTCTTTTGACTTTTCAACTTTTAACTGCTTTTTTATTCTTGTTTTATGTTTAATCTGTGGACATTAGTGTATACTTCGTGCGTGCGTGCGTGTGTGTCATCAGGTATCATTAATCAAATTTCTGGTTTGTTGGGTTAATGTACTGTCATTTTATGATTTTCCATTATCACGGTAGTTTGTTTCACTAAGTTCTACATATTTATGATCGTTTTCATTTTTATGATAACGGCAATATTAATTTTTGCTATTTATTGCATTTGTTTAAAAGGAAAATATTTCAACGGTAAGATATGTTATTCCTATAGTAGATCAATCTATTCTGTTTTACAGCCTTGAAAATGGTTTAAAATCCTGTTTCTACATTTTTCTTAATAGAATAAAGTTCTATTACTCTCCTTGATTCGATTCATAAATTAAATTACTAGTGTTTAAAACAGAATTTGTATAATATGTGTGCTATTTATTATAAGTGTTCTTGTTTATATTTTTAGTCGTAAGTTATCCAAACGTTGACTTGTAGAGAATACCTTCGGCATCAAGTCCGCCTTCACATATTGTATTTGAAATAAATTAAAAATTTTAATATTTTCATGACTGACTGAAATCTAAACTAGCTAACATATCCTAAACTGTTGAATTAATGTGTGATAATTGATTAATTTTGTAAAACCTATCAGTAATAAATATTACAACAGTATTACTGTTTAGTTTTATTGAATTAAAATACCTTTACATTGTATTTAACTTTTTTCAATATACGAAAATAAAATATTTATATAATTGGTCTTGTTGGTTTTATTGTGTGACGTGCGCATAATAATAGTGTGTCAGGATAATGGGCAAGAGCGTTATCCTGTTATTCAATCAAAATCTACTGCGAACTCCAAGACGCGCGTCATACGTAGAGATTATGGATTGTGGAGATTATATCCCTCCTTTTTTAAGGAGGAAGCCCATAACCAAGAGGAGATTTCCATGGGCTGATGATGATATTCATGGTCAGATTTACTGATTTTTCTACTCTTTAACTTCCAAACTTCAGAATAATTATCTGTAACAGTTGCAAATCTAATGTTCCCCACCACGTGTCGCTAGAATATGTACATTTTTCTATATTTGAGTTTGTATCTTGTTAATCGCTCCTTCGCCCATTTCACCAATCAGATACCAGGCAAATCACTAACCACCATATTATTACTGCGGAAACATCCACACGAAGAATTGTAGCACTATTATTATCTTAATAACTTGATCCAGACGACTTTACCCAGTATATTTCAAGATATCCATAAATTACGCCTGTGACAGTTATTATTAGGAAAATAAACCTGATACCATCAATAATTAATGAAACTAATGATATGTTTTAAATTAATATAATTACACGAATATAATACAAATTCGTACATATTTGATATTGAAACGGTATTATCTTAATGAGCGATACTGTTATAAGAGATAGTCTTGGACAATCCATTAGAAAAGCCTGCTGAAATTGGGACCACTGAATGCACTAACGAACCACCAGTCGAATGTAGCAAAGATCCTGGAGACTGAACCAAAGTGCCACCTACTGGATATGATGAATACGAACTGTATGCTCCACCAACTGGTATAGAAGATACTCCAGAGACCCCTAAATAAGGAGAAACACCTAAAGTAGACCCACCCGAAATACTTGATACACCTAGAGCTGGCACTGAGACAGCGGAAACGGCTTGTACGGGCACTCTTCTCTCAACAACAATAGGCTGCGAGACAGGTACGGGTCGGTCTACAACCACAGGCACGGGTCTATCCACCTGCACCGGTACAGGCACATTTACTGGCCGATCCACGTAAACAGGATGCGGTACAGGCACTTGGCGATCAACATAGACAGGCCTATCAACAGGAACTTGTTTTTCAACTGTCACTGGATATGGCACTGGTACTTTGATCGGTACTTTGACGGGATATGGCACTTTAGTTTCATAATAAACAGGCACTTGCCTTGTTACTTCTACTGGGACTTTTTGTACGACAGGCACCGCAACAGGACGATCAACAGCCACAGGATAGGGAACTCTAACAGGGACTGGCACTTGACGATCAACAGGGACGGGTACAGGTACTTGGACAGGTACTTGCACATCGCGTGTGATGGTTCTCGTTATGTATCGTGGTACTTCTTGGCGTAGAATTACAGGATTGGGTTCTATTGATACTGAGGTTTGCACTGATGGCGTAGCAACCGCGACTGGTGCTGCAGCAATCTGCGTTGATGCAACTGGAGCAGCGGATACCGTTGATAGGGCAGGGTTAGATATTGTTGCAACGCCTGGAGTTGCAACACTTACAGCTGGATTGGTAGCAATTCCAAATGCTGCTGTCCCAATCGTAGGAGTTCCAATCCCTCTTACTCCAAACGACGATCCAATATGTCCTCCATATCCTCCATATCCTGAATGCGCGTACCCAAGTGATGGGATATGTCGTTTGACGCCTTTTTCTGGCTGAAGGTTATTTGTGATACCATCCGTTTGAATAAGCTTAGAGAGTTTTGGTTTTTCTGAAATTTCTTTTGGTTCTGATAAACTGCTAACTGCCAGCAGCACCTGGAATGAAGAAAAATAATATTTATATATAAAACGTGTAGGTACATAAATTTACAACATGATCATATCCCCGAATCATGATGGCTTAACATACATTGAATTAAGTACTATATAAAGGACTTTGAATAAGTGCTTGCTGTTTTTTTACAAAATAAAAGCTTTATTAAAATATAAGTAACAAAAAAATTTCATGCAAAGTGTTGTCCATCACTAGAGACCACCTTCTACCATTTTCTGGTAATAATTATATTCTTCGTCGGGAAAACGATATATCTTTTGAGGCTATCCATGAATCAAGCCATTCTTTAGTATCTTCGTAAGAATAAAAGCGCTGCTCAGCCAAGCCATGTTCCATCTAACGGAATAGGTGAAAATCAGAAGGCGCTATGTCAGGTGAATGCGGCGGGTGGAGTAAAACTTCCCATTTAAGTGTCTCTAGGTAGGTTTTTACTGGTTTTGCTACACGAGGCCGAGCGTTGTCATGTAACAAAATCACTTTGTCGTGTCTCTCTTCGTGTAGCGGCCGTTTTTCTTTTAGGGCCCGACTTAAACGTGTCAGTTGAAGTCGATAGCGATCCCTGTGATAGTCTCATTTAGTTTGAGCAGCTCTTAATAAATTACACCCTGCTGATCCCACCAAATGTAGAGAAGAACCTTCGAACCATGGATATTTGGTTTTGCAGACGATATTGATGCATGGCCGGGTTTATCCCACGATTTTCTACGCTTTGGATTATCGTAATGTATCCACTTTTCATCTCGTCACGATACGATGCAAAAAACCTTTCCTCTTCTGTCGGTGAAGCAGTACTTCACATGTGAGAAAACGCCGTTCGACGTCTCTCGGCTTCAATTCATACGGTACCCAATGTCCTTGCTTCTGGATCATTCCTAACACTTTTAAACGTTTTTAAACTGTTGACTCATCTATTTGTAATATTTCTACAAGTTCTGCAAGCGTCTGACATGGGTCTTGATCAAGCAATTCAACGGCAGCTGATCAACGAGTCCCGACTTGGGCCGTCGCTCACACTTGCGGGAGCAGTTGTCGTGGGAACGCTCCGCCTAATGCCGGGAGCGGGAAAGTTTCATCGGCCCCGCCGGCGAGGTCGATTAATATATAAGGGTGGACGGTGCGGTTAACTTCATACCTGAGTTCAAGATGGTTGTTGAGCGCGCCGTTTGGTATGTCAGATACTAATGTGTATCTATCTGTTTATTGTTAAATACTAAGCAGTACAAAAACGGTACAAAAACGGTTTTTGACACGGTTTTTGACAAAAAACGGTTTTTGGACACTCCCGTAAAATTATATTGAAAGCACTTACTGGGTTTTTAAATAGCGCAGCCGTGCTGCGAATGCCGCTTTGTTACCCGACCTCGCCAGTAGGAGGGTTATGTTTTTCGAGTGTACGTATATTTATATGTATATTTCCATGGCACGGTATGTAGCCTAAACGGCTTGATGGATTTTAGCTTGAGAGGTGTCATTAGATTCATCTTAACTGTGAGAATTAAACTCGGTATATCAAATTTAAAAAAAAATTGCAACTTCCTTTTTTTTCATTTTTTCAATAATATATTTTATTTTTATAACATAAGACAGTATTAGCTACTAAAATGTCCCAGTTCACCCAGCAACACGATTCGGAGCGAGGTGATCTGGCTTCAACGGAACTTGTGCAGCCTGGCCACTAGACCTGTCCGTGCCTTTTGCTAATACGTGTAATTTATAGTGGACAATATAATCTAAGAGATGTTAGTAACCTTATTTTATTGATATAGCAATAATTCATATTTGAATTACAGCAAAAAAAATCCAAATTTCTTCTTCTTATTTTATAGCGTTTGACCAAAGATAAAATTTATAGAGGTATGTATGTAAATGAATTTTCCCTTTTAAAGAGAAGACAAAGGGATTCAATACAGCCTTATATGTCGTAATTATATATTATAATTTTTACATAAGTCAGTGTGCTTGTGTATCTCATCATTGTTTCTTAAGAGTTTTGACGTCAATTAAACGATTACTACATGAACTGGGCAAGAGCTTCCGCACTTTGCTATGTTAGTCACGGTTTTATTCCGATGTTTCAATATTGTTTACGATTATTGGTGATTAATACACAAAACAACACCAAATTTAATATTAAACATCACAATAAAATAATATAAAATATTATAACTTCAAACGATTCTTCTTCACTTGGGTTGTCGTGAAAACTCCCCAATTTATTTATAGAGACATAATGAGTAGCAATTGTTTTCATATTTTTTTTATTTCATTGCTATGAAATTTAATATGAAATTAAAATTGTATATGTATATAAAAAATTCTTTCTTTAATTTTTTTATCTTTCTATCATCATCATCATCATCATTTCAACCCGTCGCTGTCCACTGCTGAACATAGGCCTCTCCAATCGAATTCCAGCGCGACCGGTCCATGGCCACCTGCATCCAACGAGACCCAGCGGTCCTCACCAGGTCGTCTAGGTATCTTTCTATCTTTGTTTTTTTTTCTTTATTTATTTCGTAGTACCGGTATATTATTAAAAACTACCAATAGTGATCATTCTGATAATATTATTACATATTCACAATTAGACTGTCCAAGTGTGAAACTATTAACACTTATTTCGATAACTCATAACGTAATATGTACTGAGGTGGTTGCGTGATATTACGCCTATCTAAAAAAAAAGTGTAAGCAGTAACATTGTACATCGTGCGCGTAGTAATTATATGATAATTTATTGTTGTCTATTATCAATCCAGGAAGCATTGTGAACTATCTGAATTGTGTAATCTTTTTTAAATTAACCTATAGGTGAAAGTATGTTGATTAACAAGGAATAGGTACCAGCAAATACAGTTCTCTTTTATAGTGATAATCTTAAAAAAATCCCGCTCATTGGGAATAAAGCGAGTGATTTCTATCAAACTGACAAAATCCCCATTGTTCATTGTTCCCGTTCAATTCTCCTCCCCTTTGTGGTGGGGTATACAGACGACATGCCGCCACAACAATGGACTAATATATTTCCACTTTTGAAAGTTCCATAACGATATAAACGACGACCATGCTTTCTGAGCCAATCGGTCCCAGATTCAACACCTGGTAGTAACAAATTTTCTGTGATAACCACGAGTGTTTGTATACGATAAGTAGCATTTATCTATATAAGTTAGTATATCGTTGTCCAGTACCCAAAAAACAGGATTCACTGTTTTTTTTTTGGTTCCAGACCCAAAAATTAGGATGCCCTGTTTTTTGGGTAATTTTTTGGCAATGAAAATGTATCCACAATATTATATCTACACTAATATTATAAAGAGGTAAAATTTGTTTGTTTATAAGTTTGTATGTAAAGGATAATCTCAGGAAATAATGATCCAATTCTAAAAGTTTTTACACTGATAGAAAACAACATTACTACTGAGTGCTATTTAATTGAGTTCTGTTTCTTACACTTATTTTTTCCCTTATCCCTTATTATTCCCTCATCTTAATTAAACAATGAATATTTGATATTTTACACACTCTTATCCGTTATATGGTGTAAGACGTCTCCGCCACTTTGATATTTGCTATTTGTTATCATATACCTAGGTACATATATCTACAAACATATCATTCATTCATTTTAGGGGTGCATATCAGAGTACATATTTAAATACCAGGATGTGTGGTACGCTCGATGTCTGAGCGACACGACCAGGGTCCAGCAGAATACCAACGTCCGGTATACCGCCTGGCATCGTGTTGAGTTGGGTTCACATTTGGTAAAGTTATTTTTTTTTCTCTTTTTCTGTATCTTTATTTTAGTTGTATCAAATAAACGTTTTCTTTCTTTCTTTCTTTCTACAGGTTATAAATTATA
>WUAW01038462.1:0-10132 GCA_017165845.1 Thaumetopoea pityocampa | reverse complement strand
TTTGACGTGTCTAAACGAAACTGACTGCACCAAAATTGTAGCTATCTCGTTTTGGCGTTTGACATTAGAAACAGATAGGGAGGGACTAAATTTAATTAAGTTTTATTACAACAATCATTTCAAATTTCTACTTTTAAAACAATAAACGCGAGCTTACCATCAAAACGGGAATCAGCGGCATGTTAATAGTAATTAGAGATCACAGTGTAGATGACGTTACTTTCAGGGGTTACGGAGCGCACTGGTCCAATGGTGCGCTTGCGCAGTGCGCCGCGCACTTATATAGACAGGCGCACGAGCCACTCGCACGAGCTTGTGCGAGGGTTCCATTGTATTAGCCAGCAAATAATGCAATTGGATTTACTATATTGGATTTACCGCGATGGATTTCATCATCATCATCAACAGCAGTCCATGGAAACCCACTATAGACATGGGTCTCTTTCTTAAAAAGGAGGGATTTGTCATAATCTCCACGCTTGACAGGCGTCTTGCAGTAGATTTTGACTGAATAACAGGAGAACGCTGCTGCCCATTATCCTGGTGCGTCCCTCAGCTGGTTCTCACAGCAACCACGGGAACAGATAGAGTGACGCTGTCGCAATGCTCTGCTATATTTCACTACAATTGATTTAACACGTTCAGTGGCACCCGTAACAGCTGGCACTCGTACGTAGGGCCGCATCCTACTTTTGGATCTTTGCAAATATGGCTTTCAAACCAAACTTTGGAGAGATTTTCAAATATTTTTTATATTTAAATGGTAATAAACATAAATGGCTATGTGAGTTGACGGCGCCGTGAGCGCACCCCCTCGTACTTCCAGACTCTGGAACTAACCGCCGGGTGCTTTTCTCGTCGTTCTTAACCTAAACAATACGCCACCTCGACGTCAGTTCCACAACTGCAGAGCCACACTATTTAATACATATTTATATACTAGCTATTTCCCGCGTGAATGTCGGTTTTCCGCTACATGAGAAATCCCGGAATAATCATAGACTTATATAAAGAGCCTTAAAACCACTTTTATTTGAGCTCTCGTTCCTTAACGGCGACTACTAAAACAGGGACCAATCTGTATCTTCAATTCTGCCGGACCGATTTTGATAAAACATACCGCAGTATTTAAGTCGGAATGTACTATTCCGAATGGTACCTTTAAGACTGTAACAGTTTGACCAAAATCTACTCGTTTGTTTTTGAGTGAAAACAAAAAATAAACATCGATGATTTTAGTTTCAAAAGCCCTTAATCAGTCTGTTTGAGTAGTTTTTTTTAAATATATTTGATTTACAAAATTTGATATTTAACAGTTTTATAATAGGATAATAGATAAAGGTTTCGAACATCTTCGAGCGTGCGCGGCTCTACGATTGAAACTTATAAAACGCGTGTGTGCGTCGATGGCATTGAACATATTAACGGTTTCGCTGAAACGGCAACATTTGAAGCGATCTTAATAGAAATAAAAGTAGCTTAGTAACAGATCTTTAGATTAAGCAACACTTGCCAAGTTCTAGTCTTAGATAAGTTATAGTATCTATAGTATATAATTATAGCATCTATAATTATAGTATACATATATAGTATATAGTATAGTAGATAGCATCTAGTTTAGTACTAACCTTCACCAGGTTCCAGAAGGTTGATAAAATATTGGATCCTGATTAGCACCTAAACGACACTAGTCGTCGTAAAGATGTAGAGACTACAGGCATGAGGTCGGAGGCAGTCGGCCATCTTAACCCCTCCTCACCATACCCGCAGCACTACAATAATAATAATATTATATTCTGGACACTTACACATTAATCTAGATCCAAACTAGGAAACCCTATACCTCGGGTACTAGACAACGAAATACTTATATAGATAACTACGTCCATGACTTAGGTACGAACATTTGTTCTCATCACACAAAATTTGTCCCTACATGGATTCGGACCCGAGACTCATTGGCAAAGAAAGCAAAGTCACTGCCGCTGTGCCAATCAATCGTCAGTCATAGCAGACGTGATCAGCATAAGTCGGAATAATGCTATAATATAATTAATTTAAACAATAAGGTGTACTGTATTTCCATAATTCTATGGTATTAAGGGAAAGGTCTATGAGTCATCTGTCAACAACTGATGATAGTGTGTAACTTACCAGATGACTACATTCAACTTATTTCACGTTTTCAATTCATGGCATGCCTCAAATTTGTATTTAAGTAGAATAAAATAAACTTACACTAACTCACCTTTCACCGTAATGCACATTTATGTTTTGAACCCATGTTTGCAAAAACGTTTTTTTTTATTTGTCGACTTATCGCCTTTTTCTTTGACACCACAGAATTATTCACATTATTGTCATAATACCAAGGTTCTTAAGAAAATCGTATCGTGTTTCACCGTGGACACGCGCGCTTCTTTCGCCCCACAGGCGGGTCGGCAGGTGGTGTCAGACATTCGTACTGTTGGCGGCTCGTTCCTATTTAGACAAAAATTAAATCGAGCACGCATTCCGCGTCAGGCTGATACTGTCTGCCTTTCGAAGGGTGGCCATTAGATTTTTTTAAATTGACAAATTTATTATAACTATGTCCCTGAAGGAATGGCCATTTCTAATATAAACACAACCAAAAAATACATATGGTATGGCAAACTTAATGCTTAAGGCATGCCTAGCACACGTACTACGATATAAGGAACATGTCCTTTTTTCGATTTCCGCGACCTAATTTCGACGTTTCAGAGGAACGCGAACGCTCCGATTGTGGAATGAGCTCCCTGCTGAGGTTTTCCCGAAAGATGGGGTAAAAAAAAAGTATGGGGTTCTTCAAGAGGGGAGTGAGTAAATTTTTGAAGGATCGACAACGCGCGTGTGATATTCCTGATGGTGCAGGCGTCCACAGGCTGCGGTAACTGCTTACCATCAGGCGCGCCGTAAGCCTGTTTGCCACCATGGTGGTATAAAAAATCATTACCAAGACTTTAATGGAAAGGCATTTTATTTTGGTTCTTTTTTGAGACAACTCCCGCATTAGGATTATTTCCTGTATCGCGGGGACTTTACAAACATTCAAATAACGGAAACACAGAACACCCAGACTCAGAACAACAATTTGGTGATTACACAAAGTTGTTGTCCCGTGTGGGTCGAACCCACAACACTCGACAGCGCAGCGGAAAAGCGACCACTTAAACCACTGCGCTATCCATCAATCAATTCAGTCAATTTATTTATCAGTTGATTTCAAATATTGTTAAAGTCCGTATTCCGAATAATCTACTTTACTTCTCTCTATATTCAATATCCTCAGTGGTGAATCGAATGGTTTCCAAATCGCTTCAGAAAACCAGCAAGCTACATAGGGCAACATCTCCAGAGTTTGTTTTACAATAAAGAATTTGTATTGCAACATCAAGTTAGTTATAAAACGATGGTTACCATAAACTTATAGGTTAGTCTGTTAAGCATTACTTATTCTCATAAATACAGATGAAAAAAACTAGTGTTACCAGTTAAGAAAATTTCCAATTTAATCACATGCTGTTGCCATTTCTGCGTGCGCGGGCCTTCCTAGCCGAGGCAACATTTGAATTGGTAATGAACAAATCATTAATTAAACGGTTTACATTTTTAGTGAATATTTTAGTTTATGCGCACGGAGCGAGTAGTAAATATATATTAGGAACGCGAATTACTGCATGAATAATAGATTTATATTGAAACTTAGCTGACTAAGAAAATATTTTTCGATCTACATATGTTCTTCTTAAATGTCCTCATTGCTACACTCAACATTATTTATTTATTTCTTCAATTTACGATACTAAATATTACAATGTTTGGAGTCTCCATTTAAGCGAGTAACAGCTTGTGTTTGAAGACTCTCGCTCTACTCGCCTCTCCCTTAAAAACAATACATTGTATCTCACTAGTACACAATAGACGGAATAATGTAAATGAAAAGTAATTAACAAATAAAACAAAGATAACAAAAAAAATCACAATTGGCACCTACTAATGACCTTGTCTTTTATGCAGAAGGGTGTAAAAATGTTAAAGTATATTTGTGTGTGTCTGTGTGCGCGTGTGCGTGCGCGCGCGCCTATATCCATACCCGTGTGTATTATATGAAGTCTATTTGAGATTACACTATTTTAAATGAAAAATATAGTCAATTTGAGGATTACGATAACGACTTGATCATAAGTTCAATGTCGTCATAACTTTTCGTTTTAAGCCAGTTAATTAGGGTCTTTATACAATTCGCATATGTCAGTGAATAGATATTCAATTGTTTATTTAAATAATTGCATAAACAAAATGACCGTTTGCTGTATTGCCCGTCTGCAAAGTTTGAATTTACAATAATTACCGGGGCCTTTTTATGATAATTATTCCTCTTTTTTAAGACGTTGTCATCAAAAGGAAGAGATTTATGTTTCCTCAAGACCAACTGTAAAACGTACACCTTTCTAACACTATGCAAATCTGTTTGTTAATATAATTCTTGTGTCGAAAATGTGTATGTAAGTCATGACCATACCTAGCAACCGCTGTGCCCTTTCCAATTCAAGAAATTTGATTTTTGTTGCGTTATCCCAAGCTTCTGCTTACCTGAAGCAGTATGCTATAACAAACTGTGAGAATGATACCTATATAAATTCCGTAGAATTTTAAAACTCCATATTAGCTTTCGCACCCTATTCATAATCGTTACTGTCTGCATACGTCAAGTAATGCGCTGATCAATTATTACCCCTAAATACTTGTTTTGTGCTACTTTCTGTATAATATCACATGAACAATCCATGCCTTGAGAGTTGTTACATTTATGTATTTTTAGTTGAATTGCTATGTTTCAAATGCTTTAGTTTAATAGGGTGGTGATGGTGATGATCAAACCATTACACCAGTCCCTGCATTAGCAGAGTATCCTGTAACATTAGTGACAAAACTGCACAGGTTACGAGTCTAGCCTTTTTGTGGTTCAACATGAGGTCCGAAGCTGAAAAACATGCCAATGTTCCAGAGATATCTCTTGAAGAGATATGCATAACAGTGTGGTAGAAAATCTCTGGTTGGTCACGGTAATATGCTTTAGCATTCGTACGGCCCACTACAAACTAAGCAGGAATATAGTGAATTTTATCCAGTAAGAGTCTAGCATAGGCTGCTTGCTTTACCCGTGGCGGTGAGCAGTCTGTGCAGGAATTCCGCCTTTAATAAAAACTTTACCAAAACGTAGGAATCTAATCTATTAATTTGACTAAAATGAAAAAGATTGTTAGAATGTACAACTGTGGATATACCATCTCTCTAACGCGATATGTATTATCCTTTGGTAAATATATTTACACAAAATGGTACCCAGTATTTCTTTGTCAAAAATTTTGTACGAGTATTGTCTTAAACCACGTTAAATAATATGTCTAAACTTTATAAAGACGCATTAAAATAATAACACCTTTTAGTTTATTTCAATTTTTTTTTAATAATTAAATAAATAACTTAGTAAAATAACATTAATTTAATCCACTTATACTACATTAATATAGTTACCACATACACTGTACATTTAGCAACAAATTGATCAACAAAACAAATTAATTCATTCTCATACATATTTCAGAAGATAAAAGCCTTAATTTAAAGACTGTTAACTAATTCAATCGGTTCTGTACGTTCGTGTTTAGAAATTATTTAAAAAAAGGCAATGTTAAAAATTAAAATTATGCAAAATTATTTAAAACGTCAAAAAAGATATCCTCTCTTTTATTTGAAATTGTAGATAATAGGAAAATATTATTTTCAAATTCCTAATTATTTATTCTCAATAATGTATGTCTGTTGGTGATATAAGTCCACCCCGTAATTTAATAGATGGCGTTAACATGATAATCACTATGGTACACGTATTTTCGGAACTTTCTCAAGCAGAATGCGGGTCAGAGCAAAACAGAAACGTTATAAGTCGAATAAAGAAAAAAAAGTAACTAAGTAAGCGACGCAGTGGAAAATTTATTTGCATATTAGATAGTAAGCGTTCATACTTACTTTGATCATTATTTGGACGTAAAATATGCATAATAAGTATGCAATTGTGTGCATTATTTTCTGGCCGAAAGTGGGACAAATGGCGACTCATAAAAATCTTTCGCAAGACGCAGGATGCAGCAGGATGTCTCGTTTCTAAGACCTTAAATGGTCTTAGAAACGAGACAACCTGCTTCTCGCGGGCCGGTTGGCTAAGCAAATTCTCCTACTTTTTATCAAAGAACGATTACCACCAAAATATAATATTCACATAAGATACCAATAACTGATTAGATATTTTTTGTAAATATAGACAGTAAATTTCAAAACACGAACATACTCTAAAAAACTAAATCAAAAATAATTTAAATCTAAGATCGCTGATATTACGCAATTAGTTTGCGACAAATAGTTTACTTTAAGATAATATCCAATGTTATTTTGAACGGGACGGTCACACAATATAGACTCTATTGAATACAGATTCAATGCCACAGGGCAGCAACTGATTTACTCAGCAACTGATTTAGTCAGCAACTGATTTATTCAGCAACTGATTTAGTTTGTGGTACCACTACAGTTAGCAGCCAAACAGAAGGTGGCGATAGTATTGAGTGCTATTTTGTATATAGAATCGTCAGCGTACTAAATGCGGCAAACTGCGAACTGTACGCACTAAATGACCGCTCGACTTAAAACAGAATTGGGCATTTCTATTTTGAAATGAAAATTTCTGTTGGCTGTAGATGGCCTTCAAACTGAACAAGAGTGTCAAATGCAGAGTGCACTCTAGCGGTTGTTTTTGGCAGAGAGAGTGAGCGACTAGCTAAATAAGGACATCTCGAAAGAAACTTTAGCTTCGGTAGAAGTGGTGTTAATCGATCGAATAGATATAATACCATGCCGAATAGTGGTGAAACGCGGAATAAGATTTGTTCGGACCGGCCAGTCACTCTGCGTGAGTAGAGCGAAGGTGATAAGAGTCCTCACGATCGCTCCAAACGTTAGCGATGGCGGGACTACACCTTCCGTCAGTTCGTAGTCAGCTGTAACCACTACTAGCGTTTTACGATACTCGGGAACCGGATTGACTAAATATTTATATAGATGCTTCAGAAAAAAATCCAGTTTTTGAAAAATTTGAAATTAGAGTAAATCAGCATTTGGCGTCAACAAACTTTGTGTGTGCGTAGCACTTTCGTAGTGACCGTCCACCCCCTATTAAATACAGTCCGCTCTTAATTTGATACAGACATCTACTTCGATTTTAGTTTGCAGCAAACTGTTTCTCGCAAACTATTTGCGTATCGCAAAATGCCATAATATTGGGGGATACTAAGCTGAATCAGTCTCATTCTCGTCATTATCTGGTTCTTCAGTACTACCTTCTACGGTGGTCACTTCGACTACTTCTAATGCTGTAGAACTAGTTTCAACTTCCGTGGAATTTTCTAGGGTCGGGGTCTCAGGCAGGTTCTCACAGTGTTTTCCACTAATGCCAGGCGGACAGTGGCACCGGAACGAACCGTCTCTCGTTTCCAAAGACTGACATTTACCGCCGTTCTTACAAGTGTCTGGGTTAACCTCGCAGTAGTTCAGTTCTGAAATTGAGAAATAGTTAAAATATAATTTGCAAAATCTTAATATACTTATAATATTAAAATAAATTAAAAATTAGACTTATTAAATTATCACTCGCTCTAAACTATGAAGAAAAACATCATGAGAAAACCTAAAACATTTTATCACCTGGGTGTGAAGTTTTCTGACCCAGCGTGGTGGACTATGACCCAATCTCTTCCTGATTAAGGGAAACTGTGCTCTTTAATGGAGACGAATATCTACTGGGAAATACTAGGGATGATGAGATGATGAAATGCTGTGAAATAATCTATAATAAGTCAAGTAAAGCTTGAAAATCGACCCTCTGACGGACGCAATGTTTAGGTATGTCATATTCCATTCATGTTCGACTTTAACGGTCTTTAACGGGATAAAGGCCGATGATCATTATTTTTGGGGGACAAAAAAGCAACTTAACATACATCCTTTTTGTATTCTCTATTCATCCATCAAACTGTAATCTGTTTAGGGTGTTTTGTCTTCTCACCGTACAAAAAATAAAGTTCTACTAGATTATTAATTTATCGATAAAAAATGGAATTATTAGACAATGTTCCAATATGCACTCTAAAGCCGCGAGTATAAGTATAATGTGAGCGAGAGGAGAATAGGGACGACGTCATTTATAATTTCATAGATTTATCTGCACGGGTAGTACAATTTCTCTTAATATAAACCTTCATCGCAAAGTAAGCCCCCCCAGCCCGGCTCGCAGTTGCACTCCCACGGCTTGTTGCAAGAGCCGTGGACGCAGCCGGGGTAGGGGTGGCACTCGGCGCACGAGCGGCCTGTCCAGCCGACCTTGCAGCGGCACTCGCCGGGCCGGCGACAATAACCGCGCTCACCGTGACAGCCGGCAGCACAGATAGCTGAAAAAGAAAGTTTATATTTATAGTTAAATTTTAAAGAGTTTTCGCGACAATCCTCGTGAAAAATCGCTTAAAGTTTTATTTTAGTGTTTTATATACGTTTATTATAACGTTTTATATTTAAATTAGTTCTTATTTTGTGTATTGAAATACTGGCATAAAACTGTCTAATATGGCAAAGTGGCCGTATTTTTAAAACATTAAGCCCGTTTCTAAGGAAACTTTCGTCTATTCAACGTGGCAATTGTCGGATTGTCATCATAACTCGCAAGAAGTATTATGATAAAATAAACATGCATTTTATTAACTTATGAAAATTATATAACTACGCCAGACAAGGCTGCATGGGCATTGATTCCTTTGCCTTCCCTTTAAAAGGGAATACATAAAATAAAATAGTAGAACTCAAATGGTGTAGGGATAAAAACATAGCTAGGCGGGTGATTACATATGTACAGATATGACATAATAGCTAACGTGTGATAATTAACGAGCTGCTAACGGACCCACTGATTAGTTGATTATATTTGAGCGGTCGTAGAAAATACATACATTCAAGTGGTCTAAGTTTTGCTATGAAATGCTAAAAAGAGGCGGAGAATCGAATAATTTCGAAGAATCGAGTTGAAGAAGCAACAGTCATCGAAATTAGGATTGCGAATAGGCTTCGTAAAACGCTACATGTAAAAATGAATACTGAAAATTACACTATAAATATTACATTAAAATTACATTATATTAAATGAACCATGCTCCATTTCAAATTTTAAAAAGTTTGAAATAGCAATATTTTTTAATAACGCGGTAGTATCTATGGCGAGTGTGGCGCCATTTTTCGTAATAGCTAAATTTTTTTGCAATACTCGATTGTTGTTGGTGCAATAATAAAACTGTCACTTACGACTCTGACACAGCAGGCCTGTGTACCCAGGAATGCATTTGCACTCTAGCGGCTTGTCGCAGTACCCGTGCTGGCAGCCCGGCAGCGGTTGGCAAGCGCGGCAGGTCGGGCCCGCCCAGCCCAGGCGACATCGGCATTCCCCGGGTGTCTCACAGAATCCTCTTGTTGCGTGACAGTCGGAACGACAAATTGCTGTAGAAAAATTAGATTGTACTGGAATTAATAGATAAGCTAGATACAAAATAAGTTTAAATCATCATCATCCCTAGTCCATATTCATCCCCACTACAGGGACACAAACCTCCCCTTATAGGCAGGGGGATTAGGCCGTAGTCTACCACGCGGGCCTAGTGCGGGTTAGTAAACTTCACACACCCACGCGAGCATGCAGGTTTCCTCACAAAGTTTCTCTTCTCTGTTAAGTAAATTGATGAAATTGATGCCTATAATGCAGACCGTACATAAGTTTAAAATAACCCAGTGGTACATGACCGGGTCGAATCCGCGACCTTTTCTATCGCGGGTCGTACTTAGTACCACTTGACCACCAATGTACTTAATAAGTTCATTAAGATATAATAATAAGACTTATTTTATACATAGTCTGTAGTAAACGCCTTAATAGATCATGTTCATCACAATGTCTTATGTTCGCTGATGACTTAAAATTGTATTTGGGCGTGAACAGCACATCTGATTGTGA
>WUAW01038461.1:7434-17447 GCA_017165845.1 Thaumetopoea pityocampa | reverse complement strand
ATCTGAGTAGTTTGTTTTTCAATATCTTTGATTTTTGAAAATTTGACATTTAACAATTTTATAATAGTATTTTACATATAACTCACATTACATATAACTCATTACATATAACTCACATTTTAAGTGCCTTTATTAGAAGTGTGTTATATCAAACTCACCTTTTAAGTGCTTTTATTAGAAGTGTGTTACATATAACTCACCTTCTAAGTGCTTTTATTAGAAGTGCTTTACATATTAAGTGCTCAACTTTTAAGTGCCTTTATTAGAAGTGCGTTACATATAACTCACCTTTTAAGTGCTTTTATTAGAAGTGCTTTACATATAACTCACATTTTAAATGCTTTTATTAGAAATGTGTTATATAAAACTCACCTTTTCATCCTTAGGCGCAGATGTCGGAGAGCCTGTCCCATTATTAGCACTGTCATTTCCTATCTCCGCACTTTCTGCGCCTGTAAAGAAGAATAAAGTGCTTCAATAATCTGCATAGAAGCATAAAATATATAAGTCGAGAAACGTCGCTGGCTGATACCCTGACCAGGTGCCTGAAGCATCTCCCGTGGTTAGGTCCATATAAATACGATTAGTCGATGGGGGAACGTGGGTTGCCCCTATTCCAGTTTATTTCAATGTATAATTATGCGATAATAATATTTTATCTTCAGTATGAAATAAGAATCATTATTAATAAGATATAAGAGTGACCGGTGTCCTTTGTAACAAATAAAGTTTCATTCTATTTTTGATGATATTGGGTATAAAGAAGTAACAAACCTACAAACAGACAAAAACACTTTCACATATATAACAATTTAATGTGAAGAGGTGTGCTAATTTCAGTCGATCTATATGAAACTAAACGCTGGCGTTTACATGAGTTCACGTGATCTCACCAGCTTGTATATGGTTCGTGTTCATCCCGCGCTCAGCTTCCACTTCACGCACAATGGTGTCCAGATTGTACCGGCGTCGATACGTGATGAAGAACGAGCGGACATGCGCTTCTGTCTTCGTGCCTATTGTCTCGGCGATCGCTTGGTAATCTTTACCTAAATATCGAAAAAAATCGATTTAATTTTACTATTCTGTTGTCCAGCATATTTACTCGTATATGTTAACAAACCGACACTGTCGACAGAGAGAACAATGTCATAACTACAAAATGGCTACCTTACAGGAGAGCAGGAGAAAAGTTTTGGACTCGCATATCTCTCGTACTTATCCGTACCATTTATTATTTCTAATAAATCGTACGGGACAATAAATACATTGTAGATACCAATGTACTCAATGGAAAAAGAAAACTTCGTGAGGAAACCTACGTGCCCGATGGGTGTGTGAAGTCTACCAACCCGCACTAAACCAGCGTGGTAGACTACGGCCTACTTCCCTGATTAGGGAAAGTCCGTGTCCCTGTAGTGGGGACGAATATTGACTGGGGATGATGGATGATGAATTAAGAAAATATACAAAGTACATGGTAAATCTTCAAGAAAAGCATTTCATAGATTATCTCACCATATTTTCTAACGGCCGTGACTCCCATGAGTATCTCCTCGTGAGTCCATCGTGAATTAATCTTTGCTGGTGGCTCCCCGGGGCGAAGTTCTTCAACACCCTGATCTCCCATTTTACGCTTCATTGCGCTTAATTGTTGCTTATTCTGTTGTACCTATACACACATACTATTCAGTCGTTATTTAGTAAAAAGATTACTAACACATCTCTATAGCCGAATTTCGTGAATGCACGTGCAAGTTTGTTATGTAGAATATACATATATAGTAAATTTCATATTTTTTTTATATTTTACTATGCATTAACATCATCATGAGAAACTTGACTTCAGAGATATGCGTGAAAACCTTTCGTCGTCGGGTGGTTACTGAAACAAAATTTATAGACTAATTACACATAGGTACAGTGCAATATCTGGATTATCCAAGAATCTACACATAAACTTTCAGGATACTATTGGACTGCAACTTATTAAGCATGAAGTTTAGGAGGTAGCATGGGTCAAAATTAGATAAATAAATATTGGGCAATGTCTATTATGTGTGCAGAATATATTTTCCCACAATACTACCTAGTACAGTATTGCAGTACATTTAGCATGAATACTACAAAATGATTGGAACCAAATCGGTTGGAATATCACATTCTCACATTACATCGCACAAGCGCGATCACACCCATGCTCGTGACCGACAACGAATGTCGTACCAATATGTTGGGATGTGTACTACTTACTACTTGTGCAAATAAAGAATGCTATTATAAATGGCGTCGCCTCTATTTCCCTCTCGCTCACACACCTTCGCTGTTACAGTAGCATCCGCGACTGCAGATCGCATATTGCCAACGTCATTCACGCGTTAGCTTCAGCGTTATGGTTATAGTTGCCATTTTTAATCCCATTCTTTGTGTGCACCGTTAGCACCGCGTGCCGACGTAAGGCTGAGAATGTGTGTGCGACGGCACTACATAGCGAATCGTGGCGGGTTGCATCTTACTTGTCTCTTCAGCGATATTATTTCTCTGTCCATAGCTTTGAGCATGGCTTCGCCCTGATTGACAAGTCCGGGCTGTGGAGGGTCGCCAGGCTGGGGGCCGGTCGCCATGGCTACGAGATCATCGTGATTGATGTAAATACCGCGCGGCAACCGGTGCTTGTACCGCTGCTGTTTCGAGCCGGGGCCGCGTCGCCCGGACGGCCCGCACAGCGGTCTCATAGTGCCCGTGCGTCTGTTACATCACCGCCAATATTCAAACAACAATCCCTATGTACAGTAATACCCCGGCTTACGCTACCTACACCTCCGCGAACCTAATGTTGCACGCTATCAAATCACCCGCTACTTGTTTTAAGAATTAATCGTTCTAGAACAAAATAACGGTTATATTATTTAACGGTTATATTTTACTCTTTTATTATAGGTACTAACTAGATTAAGTTATGAAAAAAAAAACATATATGCAGGTAGCCCTTTATACCGATTAAATGTAACTTCGTATGCAAATGTATATACAATATGTAAACATCAACTCATGCAGTGATTATTTAATACCGAACGCGTAACTTCGGGGTATTACTGTATATTCATAACGAATAATGTTAATAGATTCAATTGCATACGCGGCATGCGAGGGCTGCGTCGTACAGGCGAACTAATGAACTGAATTACATCACGGTGTTACCGACCTGGCGTGCACGAGGCATGCCTGGCACAACCGGTGCGAGTTGTGCGCGGTGATGTGCGTGCACATTATGCCGCAGACCGTGCACCGCTTGCCCGCCTCGCCGCCGCAATCGCCCTAAACCCCAATCAACATTTTACATTCGGTCACAATTTCACAACCAGCTAACAAACCGTGTAATTGGGGATGAACAGAAACGAT
The DNA here is from genome assembly GCA_017165845.1 of Thaumetopoea pityocampa. Classification (NCBI taxonomy): domain Eukaryota; kingdom Metazoa; phylum Arthropoda; class Insecta; order Lepidoptera; family Notodontidae; genus Thaumetopoea; species Thaumetopoea pityocampa. Next base: position 14,045 of record WUAW01038461.1, on the reverse strand, counting down.
TACAATGACATCTCACACACTTCTTTTAAAAACCCATTAGAAAATTAAATAATATTCTGCACACATTAATAACAAGGAAATTATTACTATCTCCGGGGCTTAAAGGAAGCATGCGGGACGTTGTGGGAAGCAAGGTAGGGAGGCAGACAACGTTAATAAACTCATGTTACGCATAAATACAACCAACACATCAATAGCAAAAAATATGGTATTTTTACTAAAGGATTATTTTTGGTGAAAATCCAAATATACCACAACACAGTCATGTATTGTGGTATATTCAGATTATCCCTTCCACTACACTAAATATAAAAAAAATGAATAATAAACTATATATTGAAAAAAAATTTTTTTATAAAATCGAGGGCTGTCTGGTCGAAATATAGTGCCTCTACATGTATTATGCTGTCGAAGAATATTAGCGTTCTCGTTTAAATTTATACGAAAACCTGTACAGCGCTCCCAGCGGATGCTAGGAGAACTATAATCGAATACAAATTTTATACTTCAACTGGCTTTGAGGTAAAAATTTTGTAAAAACATTCTTCGACCACATAAGTCACGATAGAGACCACCTATACTTAGTATGCCGATCACAATTTTTGTTTAAAATATAATAATATATGTATTTATTGCTATACAACGGGGGGAAATGCGACCGGCATTATTAGTGCCATCGCGACCGACAATGATGCGTCTTTTTAGTTTTAATTTTATCATATACTAATTTTCATTAATATAGGTATATAAACAACAATGTGAAATTATTTTCATTATAACAAGTAATGAACGTTTTGAGGTTCAAAGCAATTTAACTTGTAATTATGTTAGTGCCAGTGAAACAGAATGTGTCAAATCAAGTTGACTGCTTAGTTCATTATATTTTAATGACTTATCCATGTATGAACTTTGCAAATATAAATGGTAGCTATAACAGTTTATAGATAAAAATGCAGAGCGGTAAAAAAAATGAAAAAGCATTATTAGAAAAAGCCTCTGTGGTATGGTATAATAGACAGTTATTTTAATATATTATTTTAATATATTATTTTAATATATTATTTTAATATATTATTTTAACATAAATAGACAGTTATTTTAGTGAAAATGAACGTGAATATGTTATGAGACTAGGCTCGGTTGAGTCAATATTGGCACTCTGCGACCACGCTAACTTTAGGCCGCCATTAATATGTACAACGCATAAATAACTATCAAAGGAATGCTAAAATTAAACTCGAAAATGCATTTAAAAATAAAACACAAAGCGATTGCCACATCCAAAATTTGCACGGTGAAAAATAATAACATGAAATGAGGGGATAGTGTAACAAAAAAAAATTCTTACAACAAAATGGAATGAATGCGGGACTGCATGTAACTGATCAACAAATCTGAAGTAGAAAATCTGACAAACATCAATTAATGGATGCTAACACCGATTGAATAGACAATGGAAGGAGACACTGAACAGTGAGTTCCACAGTGGCAGCGAGTGAACTCCTCGTCGGGAAGCGAGCACCCACCTGGGCGCGCTGCTGACCGGCGGTGCGTAGCTGGGCCCCGCCCGCCGCGAGGGGCTTCCCTCCACGGACAATACCACGGTGGATAGTCCACTTCTGTCATATTCAACACGAGCATAACTCACAATATGAATGAAGCTCCCAACATAATCACAATTCGCAAATTGTCGCATTGTAATAATGCATAAATACCTAGCTAGATGTATCATCCCCTTGAGTTCTATTAAAAAAAAATATATTAACATTCTAGATGCAGAGCAAATAATCGAATAATGCCAAAAATATTTAGTTTTAAAAAATGTGTTACGTAATAATAAAACAACTAAATAATAAAAAAAATCTGAAATATTACTATGCGATGGGATTTTTTACCACTCTACAATTTTATTCATTTATAAGTCACGTATTCACCGACTGACATTTAAAAATGAAAATAAATAATATTTATAAATATTCAAATATAAATATTATCAAATATAAATATTATCAAATATAAATATTATCAGTTAGGTCTTTGATACTCAAAGTGTAGATAGGGGGTCGACAATTACTTCACTACTGTTATAAATTTAATTTTTTTCAAAGTACGTACTAGCTGCCAAAAACACATTTGAAGTTGATGAGTTTGCAAAAATTCTATATTAGCTAAGCAAGGGGGGTCTACAAGACAAAAAGTTTGGGAACCTCCGGGTTTGGTGAATCTTACTAAGTTTTGCCATACTAGTCATAAAAATTTTAACTATAATTTTGCTGGTCACGGTTTCTCTGAAAATACACAGATAAACAAACAAAATATATGAGAATATTACAAAAATTTATATGAAAAAAATATAAACAAACTTAATCGTCTGTGCATATACAGACGATTAATAGCATACTATTAGACGCCATTTTAAAGATCAAAACAAATATCCAAATGTCGGTGAATACGGATCCAAGTGCAATTTAGTCGCGTATGCACTACAAAGAGTTTGCCTTTAATTAGCGCCCAATACCATTCTGAGAAGCGAATGAAAATCTCAAATATTTTTACACTCTAAGATTTGCTGGAAAATATCTCAATTTTAAAGTTAAGCTCGCCTTTGTACATCTTTTTTCTTTATTTACAAATGTATTTATCTGTTGTGTACAATAAAGAATAAATAAATAAAAACTCATTGGACGCTAACTGTGGCTTAACATACTCGCTGCCGGCCACGTGAGGATGTGTTGATAATTATTGCCTCTCCGTAGAAATGGAAGGCGATCTACTTGTTAAAATAATTATACCCGCGCTAACGCGTGATTGGCTATTGAAACAATTATTTACAGACGCGTGATCGGTAGCGATAATGTTAATAACCATAATAGCTGTAACCAAGTGTTGGACAATCCAGATACAATATAATTATAATAAATTAGTATAGAATGAGAAAATTTATCTTGTTTTAACACTTTTAATTCAATGACATTGCACATAATAAAATGAGCAAATAATACAGCTGATGGAGCTTGAAATCTTTTAAACTCAAGTGTTGCTGAAAATTCACCAATGAAAAGTAAAGTAATAATATTCTGGACACTCACACACATTAATAGATCAATGGACTAAAGTCCAAAACTAGGATTCCTTGTGTCCCGACACAATCACAGATTTATCTAAAAAGCCTAAGAACCACTTTTACTTGAGCTCTCGTACCTTAACGGCAGCTACAAAAACAGGGATCAAGCTATACCTTCAAATCTAATGAACCGATTTTAATGAAACATGCCGCATTATTTAAGTCGGAATAGTAACCTTTAAGACTGTAACAGTTTAACTAAAATCCAACCGCTGATTTTTGCGTGAAGCCTGAACAAACAAACATCGACGAGAGTAGTTTGTTTTTAAATGTCTATGATTTTTGAAAATTTTACATTTAAAAAGTTTATCATAGTATAGATAGATATATATGTATTAGCATTTATCTATATATCGTTTTCTAGTACCCAAGACACAGGAAATTCTAATTTGGGACTAGATCAAAGTGTGTGAAAGATAAAAATGTGTCCGCAATGATATTTTATTATTTTACCATTCTCCCATTCTCCACTAACTTTAAGTATTTATCCACTGTCACTAAATATAACTTACCATTAATTCACTTATTATGGTTAATTTTGTCACGTTGGATTTCGGTCCAAGCTTTTTATATTTTAAATAAGCCTGTATAATGTCTGTTACGTAATTATTGCTGACGTGTATTTATTCTTTACGGCGATCTTTACAAAAGAAAATCTCTATGGCGCAACAAAAAATGCTTGTTGTTTTTAAAGCCTTTGATATTAAACAAAACATGTTTTGTTGAGCCTTTAATACCATCAGAAAAGAAGATATCAAAAACAATAAAAATCATTTAAATATGATTTTTGTAGCGTCAAAGTTAACTTAGCGTCGAAAGGTTCATTAATATTTAAATATTAATTCCTCTCCTATTCTCGATACTGGAAAATTTTAACTCAAATATCTGCCATTTGTTTTATAATTCGAAAATAAAATTTATTTCAAATTAAAAAAAGTTTTTTCGAAATTAGTTATTCGTTTGTTTTCGGGTCATCTGAATTTGCTCTGACATCGTATTGCGTTCACGCTATGAAAAAGTTCAAATATAGTGTTATTTTCAAATATGAGTTCCACCGTAGCACCAATAGCTACAGCTTGGAGAACCAATTTTGTGTTTGAGCCAGCCACCGCCAAAAATGCACGTTATGTTTTTGATTCCAATATTCCTAATCTGGAAAATTTGAATTATCTTTAATTCAAATTTTCGTTCAAAACTCAAAAGTCATTCTTACGAGCTTCATGAACAGCCGGAATAACAAACCAATAATAAAATTGAAAAAAATATTGGATACGTCTGAGTGCTCCTTCCTGGAGCCGACGTTACCTCTCCAAGGGGGATACCTAACGGTGTCAACGAACCCTTGGGGTGAGGAGAAAGTCTCGTTCCTTCATCGACGTGCAGACTTAGGGTTCACCCCTAGCGAAGACCCGACGTTGTGCTAGGTCCTCCCCCGACCCTTAGCCCGTACCCGCCCTGCCTTTTACGGCAAGGAGGAGCCCCGCTCTGCCATCAATGTCCATCTCGGGTCTCTCTATTGAGCCACCGCATAAGCGCGGCACTATAGGGCAGTGTCACAACTGCCAACTATACGGCCACTCCGCCCGCCACTGTCACGCTCGCTCCCGTTGCGTTAAATGTCTTGGCGATCACGCTACAATGAATTGCGAGCGCCGCAAAGAAACGGCGACCGAGCCACCAAGCTGCGTGCTCTGTGGCACCACGGGTTACACCGCGAACTATCGCGGGTGGCCCAAAGCGACACAGGAAAACCGTAGGGTGGCCCGTAACCGCCGCCGGCGCACCAACCAGGCGCCTAAGTCCGCCCCGTCTGCCCCAATGGTCGCTACAAAAGCGCCTCTGAAGATCGCCCCGCCCCCACTCACACCGCTTGGACTAAGCCACTTCCAGGCTTAAGACCAGGCTCGGCCCCACTTCTACCACCCTTGGCCAGACCAGTGGTTAAGGCAGCGCCTTCCGTGCCGCCAAAACCCAAACTGGCCTCGGCCGTCTCCCCGTCGCCCACCGTGCAGGACGACATAAAACTAATCAGAGAGCTAATAAACGCCGTCCCCGTAGATAGATTTCGCCGCTTGGCTAACTCCTTTCGCGGAGCCAAAACATCAATGGATATTCTCATATGCGCCATAGAGGATAAGGAACTGTTAAATTCCGTCCAATCATTTTTAAAAAGGATTAACCCATAAGGAGTATACAACCCCATACAGGAAAACCCAAGTCACTCTCATTGGCGTTTTTCAAAGCCAATGGTCTCCATTCACTACGTACTCTAGTAGGCGAATATTATGCTTGTGCAGGAAACATTCCTTAAGCCGAGTTACCGCGATACCAGGATCGTGAAATATAACTTGGTTAGGAATGAGCGTGTCGGCTCCCCAAAGCGTGGCACGCTCATTTATTACAAACGGTCCCTGCATTGCATTCCTTTAGCCTAGAGTTTCCCAGACTTTTTTCTCATAAACCACTTTCAAACTTTAGCTGGTTCCGGTAGACCCCCTGCAGCTACATTTCTACCATATTCCCAAAACTCGACAAAAAATGTGAAGATTAGATCTAACTATGTAAATTTTCGTACGGCAACGTAGACCCCCATCGAGTCTCCCGTGGACCCCTGGGCTCCACCTGGACCACTTTGTGAATTAAGGCTTTAGATATTCCCGCGCTCACCAATATCGAAGCCTCGTTGTGTCGTATTGCTATGACTGGCGATTTACCGATCGATAACTTATGTTACTGAGACGTAGTCACTACTATGAGCCTTATGAGGAAGCTCAAAGTCACTCAACGTGCTATGGAGAGAGCTATGCTTGGTGTTTCCCTGCGTGATCGAATCAGAAATGAAGAGATCCGTAGACGAACAAGAGTAACTGACATAGTACAGCGTATTAGTAGGCTGAATTGGCAATAGGCAGGGCACATAGCACGAGCAACAGATTGCCGTTGGGGCCGCAAGGTGTTGGAGTGGCGGCCACGGACTGGAAAGCGAAGCGAGGGCAGGCCTTACACAAGGTGGATTGACGACCTGGTTAGGATTGCGGGAGGCCGCTGGATGAGGGCAGCGCAAGATAGATCTTTCTAGAAATCCTTGGAGGAGGCCTATGTTCAGCAGTGGACGTCTTTGGGCTGAGATGATGATGATTATTATTATTTAATATAAAAATCGTATTTCTTTTTCAATATAGAACAAAAATTTTATAGGTAAGGTCTTAATTTGCAATTGTCACGTCCATAAAAACTATGATTAATAGGAATATCGATAGTTTTTAAAACTTTGAAAAATATCTTTATAGTTTTACCAATGCCTTTGTTACTACATTGGATAGTGTACTACGTTAATAGTTTCTAAAAAATGTTTATTCGTAGCATAATGATCTGCGTGACTATGTGATAGTGACTTTCGGTTTTTATGTTATAATTTAAAGTCAAATATATTTGAATTGTAACAACAGCTCACAAATTTTGAAAGTGTTAAAATATGCTACAGTCC
>WUAW01038460.1:18550-34754 GCA_017165845.1 Thaumetopoea pityocampa | reverse complement strand
TTTACCGCAGCTCCTCAAGTCAATAATTCGCTGTTTTTCGATTGCACTTAATGTTTTACCACGCGGCATATGAAAAGACAATCTAAAAACTGGATAGATGAGTCAGTGATATTAAATTATATGTCTTGATTTCAGCTTCCGAAAGTAGCGGTACACAAAACACGTCGTGCATTTAAAAGGTCTAGCATGCAGCATGGTCTGAGTTTATAAATATTCACAGTTTAATTCGTCCTACCCGAGACAATGAGCGACGCTCCGACGTCAAGGTCACATAGGGTAAAACTATACACACAAATTAACGCGCTAATTTTGAGTTATACATTTATTTATGTTTTAGTAACATATGTGTAGTTAAAATATCGGAAACAATAAAAATATGTTTGAGCCTATATTTTTTCACAGGTCTGTAGTTTAGGGCCAGATTGATGTCTGTGAAAGTGTTCAGAATATTATCAGTATCCGGAATATTATTAATATCCAGAATATTATTAGTATCCAGAATATTATTAGTATCCCGAATATTATTAATATCCAGAATCGCCACGCATTGCGGGAATATGAATAGATATGTTATGCCGCAGTCTTACCGGTTTAAACTCCCCACTAATGTCACTCCCTCTTCTATAGCAGGCCACAGGAACATTTTCGTATGCTTGCGTATCCAGTCAATGGCTATCCATGCATCAGGTCCATATCAAATGATTCTCCACTTACCCACTTAATCAGACATAACTAGAAAACGAGGTTATGTCCTTACATTTCGGGTGCTGGTGGAGCAAACGGCAATGAAACCCGCTCCTGTCGTCTATCAACCCTCGTTAAAGAAGCATTTGGTCATTACAACCTTGCCACTGCGCCCATGTCCGAGAGCATGCCCGGTTAATCGTAATAGTTGCACAAATGCGTAGAGACGCGTATATTTGGAATACGGGTGTACATAAAATTTGCGTATATTAACATTTGTGTGTGACTGCAATCACTTAGAACGTGTTAGCGTAGCGGCAATCCCGTTATTAACAAACAGTTTGTTTATGAACCATTATTATTTACGAAATATAATATAATATTATAAACACTTTTTTCATACACGCTGATCTAGCCCCAAATTAGGATTCCCTGTGTCTTGGGCACTAGACAACGGTATACTTACTTATACAGGTAAATACTAATAGATATATAAATAAATATCCATGACTCGGGTACAAACATTGAGGCTCATCACACAAGGTTTGCTCCCACCAGATTTCGAGAACCCGGGAACAATTGATACAGAAAACAGGGTCACTGCTACTGCCAACCAGTCGTCTAAACCAGAGGTTCCCAGACAATTTTTTCTCATAGACCACTTTCAAAATTTAGCTGGTTCCGGTGGACCCCCTGCAGCTACATTTCTACCATATTCGCAAAACTCGACAAAAAATGTGAAGATTAGATCTAACTATGGAAATTTGCGTACGCCAGCGTAGTTCTCCCGGAACCAGCTAAATTTTGAAAGTGGTCTATGAGAAAAAAAGTCTGGGAACCTCTGGTTTAGATATTATATTGTGCGGGATGCCTTTAGGCCGTGGTAAACATGATCGTTTCTCATTAATTTTTCATCAATCAATTCATGATACCGCCTACACGCACAACGCCAGTGTCTATGAATTACGCGTGCAATGTCACACGTATACATGTCGATATTTCACGCGGCTCCTCCAATTACACGTGTAAACATAACAGTGACCTTCGCCATTTGCACGCCACCTGTTTACGCGGGTTTGTCAATCGCCACCGCTGGCTTTGTTGTGATGAAAGTAAGAAACAAATGTTGTTATATTTCATCATCATCATCATCATCAGCTATTGGAAGTCAACAACCAGACACGGGCCTCCTCCTTAAAAGGTTTGCCATAATCTCCACGTTTGGCCGGCGTCTTGGAGTCGCAGTGGATTTGATTGAATAACAGGATAACACCGCTATCTCGGTACATCCCTTCGCTGGTTCTCACAGCATGAGAAGGGATGGAGTGACGCTATTTTTATGGCGGCATCACACAGCAATATTATATTTACATAATATTTATATAATAGATAATAATTATATCATCAGCCCCAGTCCATATCGTCCCCACTACAGGGGCACGGACCTCCCCTGATCAGGAGGGGGATTAGGCCGTAGTCTACCGCGCTGGCCTAGTGCGGGTTGGTAATTAGGCGGCACCACACAGCAATATTATATTAACATAATATTTATATAATAGATAATAATTATACTATAATAGAACATAATAGAGTACTGTTTATTGCATATCAATATAAAAAAATACAAATGTAATAGACAACAAATAGTACAATAAGTGTACACGGAGCGGCCTTTTCGCGATGTGCGATCTCTTGCAGACAACCTTTGGACGGATAGGGTTCAGAGGTAGGTGTGGCGGTGCAGTTTATTTGAAGTGATAATAAGATTTTAGGCTCGTGATAGGTGTATCAATAGGACGTCCACAGATAATCCCAAAGCTTTTTTCTTAGACTTTTCGATGAAGGTCACCGTTGAGTTTTTTATCAGTAGGAATTTGACAGTAGCCCAAGAAGTCACTCCCACAACCTGTGGCAGTCACATCTCATGTTGGGGTTTCTCTACGTCAAAATCTGAACGGGTAAGTACGCTTCACTAATCGCAAGTGTTTAAATAATCATAAGCTCGCAGAACTGATGGACTTTGGGGTCCTAAAGGGCTGGAATGTCGACTCTGAACCTGAAAGCGTAATGCGGTAGATCCCCGACTGACTGGACAGGTGACCCAGTGAAGTTCGCGGCCAATCGGTGGAAGCAGGTGGCTCATAGCCGCTCAATGTAGCGATCTTTATTTTAGAGGATTCTTTTTTTAGAGGAGCCTTATATCCAGCAGTCTGTGTGCTGATATGTTGATAATGATGAAGCTGATAACTTATCCTACAAGTATTGTCAGTTACTTGACAATTTTAGATGGTAATCGATTGGCCTTACAAAAAATCTCAGGTCTCCGTTTGGTGATATGTCGTCTTAGAGCGATTAGCTCAGATCGTTTAACGCTTTCACTGACCTCGTAGGGCTGAGACAGAGTTGGAGTATTACGCAACAACTCGGGTGTTTGACGAACGTGCGTTTTGAAGTAAATAACGGTCGGTTACTCCCTAAGAGGGGTCTTTTGCACCAGATGAACGCTTATTATAAGCACGGCCTAATTGGACTTTGTCTGTCAACCAATAGCGTTAACTAGCCAGCATCCTATGGTAATAAGCAACCGCGGCCAGAAGTTTGTTATGGGGTTCCGCATATCCTTTCATCGTACGCGGCGTAATTATATGCAAGAGAAAACTATAAGTACTAAACCGCATTTCTCAATCAATAATTACCTTTCTTACTTTTCCTAACGTAAAATTATAAATTGTTTATACATACATACAGTCACTCCTTTTTGACAAACTCTCCAATGGGGAATCGAACCCCAGTCTCCTGCGTGATAGGCGGGGATATTGACTACTATACCACTGAAGAATTGGGGTAGGCAGAGACCACTTCTTTCTACTCGCTATGCGCGTTAAATGTAGCAGTGCCTATTCGTAGCCCACTTTTCGCTTCCACGGGAAACGAGACGTTTCGGGTAACGAACCACGATGCCGCTGTAAGGTTCAAAAGTGTTAAAGTTCCTCATTGCGTTCCCACGGCTTAGTGGAGAGGAAAGAAAAGAGGTGAGGTAGGAAAGGTGTATTGAGCAGGGAATATGGAATGTGGGTAAAGGACTATAGGGTATAGGATACTACAATCTCGGGGGGCCGGGGTCTCTTACCGTGTACTTAAGTCTATTTGCCGGATAAGCAAAAAGACAAGTACTCTCTGACCTTAAATTGTTCAAACTATTATGTATTATCTACAGAAACCGTTGTTTAAACACAAATCAGACTAAATAAACATAATTTAAAACATCATTGTATTCTGTTCATTGTTCGATATGGAAAAACAATTTTGTCTTTTTTGATAACGTCATTAACGTTAACTTAAAATTTTATTTATTCTTATAAAAACAAATAATTTATTATAGTAGAAATTAAAACAAAAATACGTCTGTCCTATAAAATTATTTGCAAATGAATTAAAGTATTAAATTAATAATTTAATGTATTATATTTTTAAAAGAAGCTCAAACGATAATAATTTCCCCCTGGACTACACACCTTCATGCTATCTCATAAGAGTACTTTTTCCATGACATAAAATAATCTACGTCTCTCTCCGGCTTTTTAACTATATTATCACTAAAAACCGTGTGACTTCGTTAATTAAGAAGGTTAGACCAAAAACAACTATTCGTGCAATAAGAGAGCAAAGCTTTTTTTTGTTGCAAATACTGAGATTGAATCCTAAGCAAGCGTAACGTAAGTTGTATCCTAAGTCACGAGCGTAACGCATTATTCTAAGTTGTGATAGAATCCCGAGCATGGTGATTAATTTAAAATCACAATTAATAAATTACTTTGCTCTCATCTGGCACATATAAATTTTCACCTCACTATCGAAAAAAATAATGCTGGTTAATACGTAAGAAAAAATATTGTAATTAGTTTAAACATTACATTTATTTTATAATTAAACCGATTTTTTTAAGTATTAAAAATAAAAATTTATCAAAAATATCATAGTTCTTTTAAAAATCAAAATTTGTACATTTAAAAGTCATTTGATAGATGAATTAAAAAGCTTTTTAATTGTTGAACCACGCTTTGCTCCAAAGAAAAAACAAGCTAAAAGTAAATACTTTAAAAACTTAGAAAACATCATTAATTACATATGTACGTTACATACATACATAGCAGTAAATTCCATAAATGCCTTGCCTGAGCTGATGGGTAACTTCCAATAAATTATTGATGAAGCTCTAGAAGAAAAGCATTATCAATAATATATGTGACTATAACACATTAAATGTAAAGTACGAGATTATGATAATAATCTTATATTTTCTATATACTATTCTATTTCTATTGCAATATTCTAAAGTCCGTATCTATGAGCCGAGATATGAAATTTTTGATTTGAGATTTTTTGGAGATGGCGCTTTTTAACGTTAAAGTTAATTTTACTGTCAATAATTTTATCCGGTTAAAGATTTTTTGTTTTAATTTTTCAGATATATTTTTATTAAAGCTCTATTAGTTTTTTAAAGTAAAATTTTATATTATAATATGAATAAAGAAATAGTGAATTCTAACCATTTTTTATTTTATCAAATAAAAAAATGAATCGATCAGCTGCAGCTGCTTCATTTCAATTTATTTTTATGTTTCACAAATTAATCTTTAATCTAAGCCAAAATCTACAATTTGGAATAAAAAAGTCAATTTTCAAATTTTCAATAAAAGAGCTATCAAGCGGTTATTATGTAAAAGTTTGACATTAATAATATTGTGATGCGAAATCTATGGTTGAATATTGATTTCAACCATTACTAGAATTAGACTAGAGCCACGTGTTACATCAATAATATAATTTAATATATATTTATTTCTTCAAAGGATAGTTTCTGTTGGACGGGGCCTCTTGTCCTTTGGTGCCCAGGAGCTGCGTCTCTCGGGCCTTCCTCTTGGCTACAATTCGTTCGTGTGTCCGCTTCATTTCCAATATCTCTTTCATCTCTTCTTTATCCTCGTCCTATAAATTAATTATTATTACATTAGATATTTTCATTAATGTATGAAGCACTTAAAATATTGGATCTCGATGTGTGAGTTGTATCCGAATGACTCTAGTCGCCGTAAGGATTGTGAAAACTACGGAGATGAGTCAAAACGTCAACTATTAATATATCTTTTAAGAGAAACATAAATTTCAGAATATGCAATTTCACCATTAATCTTCTAATTTAAAAGTCAGTTTAGTTGTTAAGAATATCTGGGGAATTCTATGATAATATTGATAACTATAGCACCTGATTAAAAACTCCTATATAAAAACTACTAAATCCAGTAAAATACGTTACATTCAAGATAAAAGGAATTTTATTATCATTAGGGAGACTTAAAAACAGATGAGGTATTTTTTTATACGCCCAACGCAGAATAAATAGATTTTGTTGAGTTTTTTGTTCCGACTGTAAAATTTGTCTAGATGCCGATAGAAGATCTCAGAAGATCACGGACGATACGTATAAAAGCTTAAAAATCTCACTTTCTGATTGATCCTCAATACCAGAGCTCGTTTCCCGTTGGCCATTGGCTGGCTATAAGTCATCAATTGCTTAAGTCGTTGCGCCGGCGGTACTCCTCGCTCAACCACTAGAACTATTCTTGCCCACTGACGCTGCCATTCGTTCCTCGTCTCAGCTATCTTCTGGTACGTGTTGCCCATCATGGCAATCAACATATTCACCAACAGTATCGCCACAATTATCATGTACACCACGAACAGCAGCTGTAATAGAATGATAAATTCAAAACTATGTTAGGTATACGTTATTGTTACATTTTGTGTATAATCTTCCTTCGTATATTAAAGAATTATCCGTCTATAGTTCTAAAAGAACACTGAGGAAATGGTTACTTGGAAAACATTTTTATTCTCTCACAGAATACCTTTTGTTATAATTGTGACATAGGGGAAAATTTAAAAATTCTTTTAAATTTTCCCCTATGTCACTTTATTTCGATTCTCAGTCTTTCCTACAGAAGTCGAATCTTCGAACTAGAAATCGACTTAGCCTCCCTCAACATCCCGAAGGGCACCGAGATCTCTTGATAAAACGTCATCTGGTTTATCATAAGACTGGTTGTTAGAATAAAAATGTCTTTTTATAGACCCTTACAACATATTTAGTCAATAAACAGATCAGTTCACTTCAATACAGTATTCCGTTAAAATAAATAAAATTGTATTGAAATAGATTTAGATTGGTAAACCCAACAGCACATAAGTCAACATAAATAATTCTCAATTTGTAAATCAAATAAATCAGCCGCCATAACTCCAGTTAGATACAGTTCTTGTTGACTCACAAGAAAGTTGATTTTGTCATCTGTGAAATAAACCAGTAGTGTGTGGATGAGGCAACCGAAACACGATTTCAACAGTGACTATGAACTATGAAGGGAAACTCGCTGATCACATTGTTATGAAAACTGCCCAGTAAATATCCACGCGTATGATCGGGCTGTGCGGTGTTAACATGGCTTATTTTCATTAATCAATAACTCGGGTTATAGAATGCATACGGGAACTCCCCGCAGAGAGTTAATCTATCTATTCTATCGATAAAATTGTTAAATGTCAATTTTTCAAAAATCAAAAATATTTATGTAGATCGACTAACATGAAATAACTATGCATCTGAAACAAAATCCGTCGATGTTTGTTTGTTTGTTCGGGCTTCACTCAAAAACCAGAGGGTACATTTTGGTTAAACTATTACAGTCTTAAAGGTATTTCGACTTAAATAATAGGGCATGTTTCATCAAAATCAGTCCTGTAGAATTGAAGATACAGCTTGATCCCTGTTTTTAATAGCCGCCGCTAAGGTACGAGAGGTCAAATAAAAGTGGTTCTGTGGTTTTTTATATAAATCTATGATTGTATCGGGATTTACCATGTTGCGGAAAACCGACATTTACGCGGGCGGAGCCGCGGGCAAAGGCTAGCGTATAGTAAAATTAAGCCGCTCGATAAGACAATCGATAAAAAGCATGCGTGAATTCTCCACAGCCGTTTTACCAATAATAATTCTAGGCAACAGTGAAATTTCCCGCATCCTGAATACGTTCCATATCGGCTAATGAAAATACGTCCTCATAATAGTGTGAGTCGATTTCTCTCTATAGGCGCCACGAGAACCTGTTGAGGGGTGCACTAGGTGCCGGTGTATTTCTCAGCTGGTCCTTGCGGCACGGTAGCGACTAGGGCATTTATACCCAAAACGGACTAAATCAACCCCCAAGGATTGACGATGACTACACCACATTTAGAAATTTAAATCTTTCAAAGTGAGTAGCACTGTACCAGCTGTCAAAAATACATTTGAAGTTAATGAATTTGCAAAAATTAAATATTAACTAAATCTACCCTAAGCCGAAAATGGTAACATGTGTTCTACGAAACAAAACGTTTGGGGACCTCTGGACTACGGTAACGGGCAGCACCATTGTCCCGCTCTTCAAAAAATATCAACTGCAATCTTTAATAACGCGACCTATTTAACTGGCTGAAAAAATATATAATAAATATCATCATCATATCAGCCCACAGACGTCTACTGCTGGACATAGGCCTCCTCTAATGATCGCCACATCGAGCGGCTATGAGCCGCCTGCATCCACCGATTGCCCGCGACCTTCACCAGGTCATCGGTCCACCTAGTCGGGGGTCTACCCGCATTGCGCTTTCCGGTTCGGGGTCGCCACTCCAGTACTTTGAGACCCCAACGACCATCGGTTTTGCGAGCTATGTGCCCCGTCCACTGCCATTTCAGTTTTGCAATCCTTTGAGCCACGTCGGCGACTTTAGTTCTCCTGCGGATTATCTCATTACGTATTCTATCTCGCAGGGAAACTCCGAGCATAGCTCTCTCCATTGCTCGCTGCGTGAGCTTGAGCTTTCTTATGAGGCCCATAGTCAGTATCAGTATAATAAATATATATAATAAATTTTTATCAACTCGTTTAAAGCCTCCTTTATAAAACAGGACATTAGATTGGTAAACTGGACGTCTACCTATCGCTAAATTATGCGAACACTTCTTTTAGATTTTAACGTTGAATTTTAAGCGACGAGATGATCACGTCTCTGATACTAACACGGATATTTTTAATTGTAATTTAGATCTTAATCGAGTTTCAGGAAGATAATGATGGCTGCCGGCTACCATACCCAGTTATGTTTCCTTTACAAAATCCTCACACGTTCAGGAGAGGAGATTATTCTTCCAATAAAAAAAAAACAAATTAAATATTCCACGTCATTTATATAGTGGTTAAAATTACTATATATGCTAAAGAAATAGTTAGTGCGTGCGTCAGGAGGCCTTTGTCTGGGTAATGTGACCAATGTAACTGCACTTATGATGATAAAGTCTTAGCCCCGTTTTGTGTAATAAATTTTTTATCTTTATTTTGGGCAACTTTTGATATAGAGGTAATTAACACTCTGTTAGTATCCCAAATAGTAAGATATATAGAAAAAACATTACAACTGATAGCTTACAATTAAAAGCGATTTCTTCCCGACAAACTTTAGATAAATTAGAGGTTTGACGACGATGCGTTGATTATATTATAGTAATTTTTTCTTGTTTGAGTCCCAGTAACAATGTTTGTTTTTATTTCTCACCTTAGCTTCGATCTCGTGATCCGTGCGCTCAAACGCTCCATAGTAGTCGGAAAACGACGTGAGCGACATGAGGAACATCGCCATGACGCTCTCCATGGGCGAAGGCATGGGGTTTGACACCGAGTCGTCAACACCCTCCGGCGTGTTGGGGTTGTCGAACGACAGGAATATTACGTAGTACGCTAGAAAGTAACATTAATTGGTACAACACAACAACTTATGAATACAGTCGCACACGAATATAAATAAATCAAAGTCAAAAATTTTTTATTCGTGCAAACCCAATAGGTACTTATGAATAGTCAAGCATCTACCGAATCTATCTAATAAAATACAAACATAATGAATAAGAAATAGCATGTATTGTTGCGTCCTTCGTTTGTTTTCGGATTGATTACCCTGGTCGTAGGACTTTCCGTCAAAGGACCTTCTGTTCTTCCACTATCAAAATTATTTTATTTCACCGCTAACTTTACCTTACTTTCACAACAGATATAGGCAGAATCGTACCAAATTGATCAAATTCCATAAACCAATAGAAAGATGAAGAAATAGAATATACATAGGATGGTCTTACCGCAATATACGATTTCTCCAGACAACCTTTGAATGAATAGGATTTGTAGTTAGATATAGTGGTGGAATTTTACTGTGCATATTTGAGATAAATGTGCATTTTGAGATCAGTGACTGTACGCAATGTATACATTGCATACGTAACTCAAGCATCTGAACACAAATCACAGAGATGTGTGTATGTGAGCGTTGCTAGAACGTAACGTTTGTTGTAATACAATTTACGTTAATATTGATCCCGCCATATTATCTACGCAACCAGAAATTTTCCCTACCTCCCGAAATTTTCTCCGAAATGCTTTTTCAATTGGATATTTATAAAAATAAATGAATTTTGACTTATAGAGCTTACTGGCAATTCTGGTATCTGTGGCGTGATACATAAACTACAAGCACTTCAATTATACGTTACGTGTTAACAGAAAGAGTACTTAGATGGGATGCGTTCCTGATGCATGACTTAATGACGCCCTACGAAAAGCTAACTAACAAATGTGAAGGATGTAAATCATTGACACACTATTATATTTTTAACGGGAGTGAAGCATTTATTTTCAGCCAGCTACATATGACTGTAGTACCTATTGATGATAATTACCTTGAGAGAAGCCCATTACAAACACCAAATAAATGCAGACAAATCGTAGTAGATCACCCATCACCATTCTGTAGATCATCACCACGAACGGACCCACTGTTTTGAAACCTCTGAAAAAATATGTTGTCGTTTGAAAGTGAAAATGTTTCATATTACGTATATTTATTGGAAAGAAATGTTCGTTAAAATAAATATTCTAACGTAAAACCAACAAACAAACGTTCCCAGTACCGTCTATTGCGTTCGATAAGAACGTCGTAGTTACGAGTATATTGGATCGGCCATTTTTGAACGAGAACTTTATTAAGGTTCCGTTTGAAAATATGGTACGTAGCAAAGAAAATTTCTTAAGTCCTATTATAACTCTTTAAATAAGTTTCATTCATGTTTTGTTATACAATGAATAAAGCTACAATATGTATCTATCAAAATCTAAAACAAAATTTTTAATATATTTCTTCCATCCAAAATTTTTAGAAGACGGTTTTTAGTTTACTAAATGTTCTATCTTATGTTTTTACTCCCAAGTTATTGTATGTTATGTAATCATCAGCTATTCTTTACTCTCACAGCATAGTGACATTTTCAGTAAAGAAACTTACGTTAAAAGCCGGC
Source organism: Thaumetopoea pityocampa (assembly GCA_017165845.1). Lineage (NCBI taxonomy): Eukaryota > Metazoa > Arthropoda > Insecta > Lepidoptera > Notodontidae > Thaumetopoea > Thaumetopoea pityocampa. The sequence continues at coordinate 23,629 of WUAW01038460.1, read as the reverse complement.
AACGCATATTTGAATTATGAAAGCCGATGACGATGATTACTAATCAGTATACAGTGGCGAAGGGTAAACATTTTAAAAAGAGAAGTCGTACTAAAAGTATGCTTCAAAACTTTAATTCTAACAGTGTGTGTTATTTTTAATCCTTTAATAAGCAGAGTTATCCTGCTATTCAATCAAAATCTACTGCCATCTCCATGAGGACTGCCAACCGTGGAGATTAGGGTTAATCCCCCTTTCTTAAGGTGGAGGCTCATACTCAGCACTGGACTTTTATTAACAGGCTGATGGTGATAATGAAGACAGAGAGGTGTGTCAGGATCGTGGTACGTGATGAACTGTGGTTTCTGCCCACTTCGATGGGATTCCGGTGTGAGTGTATGTATGAACCTGCTCCTCTAGCCAAGTTGACATTCGACAATCGTTATCGATAGTAGAAACAAAAAAAAATGTATTGGAATGACACTTCTAATCGCCTTGTAACACGTGACTTGTCGAATAGAAATGTCATTCCAATACATTTTTTTCGTTTTCTATTAGCGATAACGATTGTCGAATGTCAACTTTGTTAGGGGGGCTGGATCAACATAGACTACGTGAAGTGTCTGGACAGCGAGATTAAAGTACACCCCGAAGGAGTGACGAAAGAACGAAGCACAGAAGGTCAACAGTGATGTCATTCGAAATCTCAAAGCATGTAAGTATGTATGTAGGCCGACGTAAATATTTTAAACAGTACTCCACGTCCGGTTGGTACTAACAGTTGATGTAATACAAACTAAATGTGGGCCCTCCTTATCTTTTTCTAAAACCAAAACGAGATAGCAAACATTTTTAGCGGATAGCGAACCTACATTTCTCTCAAAAAGTACAAAATTGTTGCGTTTTTTGCGTATATTTATCGGCGTGTTCCGAGATCACGTCTAAATTTCTTAATTTTGACGTGTCCAAACAAAACTGAGATCACCAAAATTGTAGCTATCTCGTTTTGGCGTTTGGCATTAGAAAAGATAGGGATAATCTAAATTTGGTTAAGGTGTATTAAAGCAGAATTATCACCAGTACGGATTTCCCACGCAACAAAACAAAATGGCAATTGCAGTAAAAAAAAATGACGTAATAATAAAATTTTATGAATGTGTAATGACCATACTTGAATGAATGAACGTAACGATTACATGCCAGTAATACATTCAGTTATCAACGATTGCAGTGTTAACGGCAAAATAAACATTACAATGAACGCAAATGAAACGACGAACTCCGTTCGTTGAAACATTATATTTTATTCATAACTAGCTTTTATCCGCAGTTCCGCCCGCGTGAATGTCGTATTCCCGCTACATGGGAAATCCCGACACAATCATAGATTTATATAAAAAGCCTTTGCCTTATTTTTACTTGACCTCTGGTACCAAAACAGGGATCAAGCTGTATCTTCAATTCTACTGGACCAATTTTGATGAAACATACTGCATTATTTACGTCGGAATAGTACCTTTAAGACTATAACAGTTTAACTAAAATCTACCTGCTGGTTTTTGCGTGCAGCCGTAACAAACAAACATACAAACAAATATAAAACAAACAAACAAACATCGACGGATTTTGTTTCAGTAGCCCTAAATTAGTCAATCTGTTTAGTTTATTTTTAAATATCTTTGATTTTTAAAAATTTGACATTAGCATTTAACAACTTTATAATAGTATAGATAAGTACTGATAGCTACCAGTGGTCTAATTTTTATTTTTTAATACGTCAAGGTCTCCAAAATTTGATATGTTAAAAAGTACACGTTGGCCGGGAATCGAACCTGGATCAATTCCTTGGAAGGCAGCTAAGCTTACCATTATACCACCAACACATGTGTAATGATGTTAACAGAAACAGATTGTTATATAAAAATTATTTATACAGCTGTCGTATTATTTAGTAACTATTTTAAAATCGTCTAATATATGCGTTGGTGGTGTAATGGTCAGCATAGTTGCCTTCCAAGCAGTTGATCCGGGTTCGATTCCCGGCCAACGCATTATTTTTGGTAAGTTCCTACTGTTTGCGTTTTTGTAGTGAAGTCCGAAAACGCTTTTCAGTTTTATTATGCTAACAATAGGTGTTGACGTAGGTAAATAATTTTACTAGCGTTATAATAAACCCGCGTTCTAATTAAGTAATTTGCAAAAGTCGAGCAATAGTCAAGAATAAGGTACTATTAACACGAGAATCGCTCATTTGTGCCAATTTCTCATTAAGTTGTTATATATAACGTGTATAGGTTAGGTCTGTGTTATTTAGTTTTTTTTTTATTGAAGCTCTTTCGAGTATTCTTGAGGGGGATTTGCTCCTCTCTGCACAAAAATCCTACCTACCCCTCGAACCTTATATAGTACGTAATCAGAGGGACAAAACTCGTTGTAGCCAACACTGAGCTAGGAGTTAACGTTAAGAACAATTCACGGGTATGTGGATCGTTATGATCCTCCCCAGACTATATTCGTCCCTATTATAGGGGCACGAACCTCCTTTAAGCTAAAAAGGGATTAGGCCGTAATCTATCATGTTGGCCTAGCACGGGTTGGTAGATACGTATGATTACGTTACAATAATTCTTACAAAACGGACCAGCTGAGATAGGATTCTATGATTACTATGATTAGTATATTGGTGGTCTGGTGATATTAGACACGGCTTACGATCAAAAGGTGGCAGGTTCGATCTCGTCCCCCTACCACTGAGTTATTTTTAATATATATACATACACTGTAGACACCAATGCATTTAACGTTGAAGGAAATCTTCGTGAGGAAACCTGCATATCCACATGGGTGTGTGAAGTATGTCAACCAGTACTAGGCCAGCGCGGTAGACTACGGCCTAGTCCCCTTTCTGATTTGGGGAAGTCCATGCCCCTGTACTGAGGGCGAATGTGGACTGAAAATGATGGTGATGAGATAGAGTCACTATAATGGGAATTTCTGATAATTCACGTGTGCGTTTACCGGCAGAAGAATAAGAAATATGGAGCTGTCGTGAGCATGATGATCACCGCCAAATGGTCTTCCGCCTCGTCTGCGCACCACAGCCTCAGCGTGGGCAAAACCAGCATCAGCAAACACGAAATCAGAAACATCACCCTGAAACAAAACTCTTCTTTGTCTCAGTTTATTGTCTAGGCGACCGTAGAAAATTATACTAGTCAAGTGTAGAACGATATATGTATATGTATAATTGCAGTTAAAATGAACTGTAATTATATACATATATATAATATATCGTTCGACTGTACTATAACTGTATGTTTAAACCTTCGTGAACAAAGGTATCATAGACACTTAACAATGTTGAAAACATTAGAATCGCTCTTTTTGATTTCAATGGACAAGAAATCACATCAGCTGGACAAATCGAGATCGATACACAACTGTGGTCCCCAAACTTTTCGTTTCGTAGACTACTTGCCATGTCTTTTAATTTCAGGTAGACTCCCCCCCCCCCTCCACCCTTAGCTAATATTAAATTTTTATGAATTCGTCAACGTCAAATGTATTATTGACAGCTGGTATAGTTCTACTGACTTCAATGTTCTACAAGAAGGCTGCAATCTGTACTAAAATTTAGAATATGATCGATTTCAAGACACGATCTTGTGTGGAGGTTTCCTGGAGGACAGGCTCATTTGAGGACTTTCAAACTACGAAACATACAAAATCCTCACATTTAATGAGAAAATGTAAAGCAGATACAAAATACTAATTCGTACCTTGAAGGAACAGTGCTCAGGTTCTCGACGAACATCTTTAAACCTAAGAATTTGGCTTCTCTCAGTGCGGCGCCGAAGTACGCAAGAGCACCTACCCACAGCAGTAACTCTGCTGTGATCCTTAACTGTAACCAGAGAATATTACAGAAGTTTGAAGCACATTTGAGAAATGATAAAATATAACTTATTAATTATACCGGAAACATAAGGTGATCGGTTATTACAAAAACTTATAAATATGAAATAAACTTTTTTATTTTTATTATCTGTCAATATACTTACAAGAAACAAGTATGTAACAAAAGTATTTAAAGATAATATGTAATAAAAGAACTTCTAATAGAAAAAGCGTATTTATTGAAGAAATATTGCAATGCCTTGCAATGCAAGTCCTGCCTATTAAATTAGTACGTATCGTCAGTGATAACCTACAGATTTGAGACGTGGCCACTGAATTTGGGCCTTATAGGAAAATCACCCAGTGAGGAATGGAAACAATTATAATCGTAATATCCTTGCGAGATAAAGTCCGCAGGAGAACCGGATTCACCTATGTGACTTAAACTGAATTGGCGCTGAATCAGGACACATAGCGCGCAGAACCGATTGATGTTGGGATTCTAAAGTGTGTGACCCTGACCCCAAGGTCAGGGTCACACACTTTTTTGTTCACCACGTTTTTGGAAACGTGGTATGAGCCGATCTCTGACTGGGGTTTTTACCATATTTAAGCTCGTACTTGACTAGGATCTCACCCGATGGTAAATGGCGGTATAACCCTTAGGTTATAAACCACCACTATCTTAGTGGTAAAACGTACTAGCTTAATAAAAACCTATTCACTCTTGTCTTAAAGACACCTACAATATAACAATATAACCGGACGAAAATCCGGACACGGGAAAACTATTGTAGTCTTTATAGCTGCACGTATTACGAACGAAGAAGCAAATAGCTTCATACGGGTGACAGGGATGTCTGCAAGATAGGGGTGTGCTGTGCGCCTAGTTCCATGGTGAACGGGAGATTGAGGATTTAAATCGTGTAATTCCTACGTACGTTCGCCAAAAAGTATGCTGTAGAATATTGAAAACCTAGCTACCCTGTGCCTGTGCTCAAGGCTTCAAAATGACGGTGACTATGACCGATGACCTCGTTAAAGTCGCAGGCAATCGATGGATGCAGGCGGCCCATATCCGCTCGGTGTAGCGATCAGTAGAGGAGGCCTATGTCCAGCAGTGATCGTTTATGTGCTAAATAATAATAATTAATGGTGAGTAGTCAGTCAGTCTCACAAAAGGCTCGTCTTGCTATTTGGTGG
>WUAW01038459.1:21013-34665 GCA_017165845.1 Thaumetopoea pityocampa | reverse complement strand
TTCGATTGGAGAGGCCTATGTTCAGCAGTGGACAGCTATGGGCTGAAATGATGATGATGATGATGATAAGACAGAGAGACCTCATTTCTCTGAAACTGTTAACAGCTGCGCTGGAGTCTTTAAGGATTTGACATAAATTAAACCATTGATCTTCATTCAATCAGAGGACAATATTACTGTTCATTAGACTATGTACGGATCGTATGATAATATTTTGATTAAGTATGTAGGTATACGTATTCTAAGAGTCCACAGATAATTCCGCTTATAGACGTTTTTGTATTTGTTGTAGTGTTTGTACACACAGTGACTAAAACCGGAATAAACCAGTTTGCGCCAAGTACCATATAAATCGTACTCTCGCATCGGTCGCCTTTAAGTAGTGTTAAATATTCATATTAACCTCTTGCGCTATTTTGATGTGCAATGTACGTCTTTGGTATTTTTTTCTATACTTAGAATGACTTATAGTGAACGTCTACTGGAATTTCTTCACCAGCGTACTATATACCACATTTTATTGTTTTTCACATTGGTACTAACTTTTAACCGTAGGACGGCGTTATTCAGACGTGAAATTAGTGCAGTTACACAGAACTGCATTTTTCATTAAAATTGTATTTCTTTTATAGAGATATATTAAAAAAATAAAATCTGGCCCGTAATGTAATAGTTTTATTGTTATTTTTAGTGAGCATTATCTTTATTCAGATCCCTAAAATGGAATGTGGGAGTGAATGCAGTGATATTATTCGACCGCTTTCAAAAAGAAAGCGAGTAATGATAAGCGAGGATGAGGGGACTGGTAGCGAATAAAAGCTCATTTGTTAATTAATTGATAGCTCAAAAGGTTAAATTGAGTTTAATGTGTAATATTATATATATAGCTTTCCGACCATTTTTCGGCCATGGCGACCACTTCAACTCCTAATAGGTCGAGCGCTGGTGCACCCGAAGATGGCTTATGTAGCCGATACTCGCAGCGAATTTCGTATAGGAATTTTATAAACCCAGCGGATCAGAACCGGGATTTAAATCCGCGACTTCTGAATCAGGTTTAATGTCCCGTGGGTCATCACGTGCTTGAGTAATGTATTTGTGTAATTAAAGGGTAGTTAGTTTTTTTTTATTATCAGGCGTCGCTTAATGAAACGATAAAAAATGGATCTCTGTCGAATACAAAGAGGTCTCGCCGCAAGAGATGAGCGCGCGAGATGCGGTGTGGTTTTTGTGAGGTGCTCTGACCGAAACTTGGAGGTCCGACGTGCGCCCTTGTTTTGTCATTGTTTGCGTGAAATGCGACATGCCACGTAGCCCCTTTGCCAAATTATTTCGATACCACAATAGCCTATTTAGATGAAACATGTTTCATGCTTAAAGGATACAACAAATTTCAAGTAATACTTATAAATAATTTGTACAATTATTGGTCTGTTTGGGAAAGTTAAATTTAAAATTGTCAGAATGTCGGTTTTTTGCTAATTGGGAAATGCAGACACAATCATAGATTTATACAAAAAGCCATGAACCACTTCAACTTGACCTCTCATATCTTAACGGCGGCTACCAAAACAAGGATCAAGCTGTGTCTTCAGTTCTATTAGCCCATTTTTGTGGAACATGCCGCATTATTTGTGTCGGAATAGTACCTTTAAGACTGTAATAATTTGACCAAATCTACCCGCTTATTTTTGCGTGAAGCCCGAACAAACAAACAAACATCGATGGATTTGGTTTCAGAAGCCCTTAGTCGATCTGAGTAGTCTGTTTTTATTATCTTTGATTTTTGAAGATTTAACATTTAACAATTTTATATTAGTATAGATAGATACTATACATAAATACGACCATGATTCGGATACAAACATTTGTGATCATCACACAAAGTTTGTCCCTAGCAAGTTCGAACCTGGGACTCAATGGCCCTAAAAGCAGTGTCACAGCCACAGTGCCAATCAGTTGCCAATAATCTTATTACAAAATCTATAAGGATGCTGATTTACTGCATTACTATTGGTGAAGGAAACCAAGTGGGGATACTGACCACTATAGTACCAAAGATATGAGGTAAGCAGAAACTATTTCTTTCCACTTGCTACGCTCGTTTAATGCAGCAAAGTGGCTATCCGTAGCCTACATTTCGTCCCCGCGGGAAACGAGACGTGTCGGATACTGCTCTCAAAATGCAACCATTATGTACGTGCACCAATCTTGTTGTTCGTACTATTAATAAGATTGGCGAATGGGCATGCACTGGTCATAATTGCTAAAATCGAAACATCATACGAAGAAAGCTGTTTGCAATTGCTAGTTTGAAATATATATAAAATCAGCGATTTGAACAAGACGTGAAAGTATCTTAACAAGCCATACTGAAATTCATTCATATAAAGAAAGAAAGAAAGAACGGTATATATTTTTTCTCACAAATAAGCATATACAGATAAGAAATTACACAAGAGAAAGACATTGTGCGAGACAGAAATTGGGTCCTCTCTCAGCTGGTGCTGCAGCTAAGATGCATGCTGCAGCGCCGGTATTCTGACAGAGCCAGAGGGAGCTCACGGCATGCAACCGATAGACACATATATTAACATACAAAGACACACATATACGCCCTCACGTTTACACACACGTACACATGTATACATGCACTTTCACACACACATACAAATACATAGAATTATCCACAAGTACACAAAACTAGTGCCCCGAAAGCTATATTTATTATAATAAAATTGATTAATAAAATTAAAAACTGCTGTTTTGATGTAATTTAGTCATAACTGTCGGACATAATAAACTCGCGTTTATAATATACTAATCGCCTACTTATCGCTTTTCTAAAAATGTATCAGCGCTTTGAAATAAAACACGGTTTATACAAAAGATGTCAGTACATTGCACGGGATAAACGCACAGATCTGCGCGTCCATTGTCCCGGGGAATCAGTGCCGACAATCTCCCCGGGATCGGGATCTTATCCCGGGCTCCCGGATCGGATTCTGTCGCGTCGCCGTCCGGATGTACCGGATCCGCTGCCAAGATTATCAACACGGCAGCACCACTGTACACATTTTTCCTTCTTTGTTATTAAGTTGTGTCTGCCGACGTAAGCGCCTTTGTGGTTTTTGTTTCAGCTTCGGACCTGTAGTGTCTTCATGAAACGAAAGATTTTACGAACAAATGGGGGTTTCTCTTTATTTTCCCATTGTGTGCTGCAGTTTTGTAATTTTAGCTTTGTGGATTGAGTAAGGTACGAGTAATTTAAAAATAAATAATAGTTAGGTTCTAAGATTGCTGTGAGGTGCCAGCTTAATAATAGTCACTCCATCTCTTCCCGTAGATCAGCGGTTCCCAGACTTTTTTTCGTTCAAAATTTAGTTGGTTCTGGTGAACCCCATGCAGCTACATTTCTACCATATTCCCAAAACTCGACAAAAAATTTGAAGATTAGATCTATGGAAATTTGCGTACGTCAACGTAGACCCCGTCGAGTCTCTCGTGGACCCCTGGGGGGTCCACCTGGACCGCTTTGGGAACTAAGGCCGCAGATGCTGTGAGAACCAGCTGGGTGATGTACTAGGATAATAGGCAGCAGCGTTATCCTGTTATTCAATCAAAATCTACTGCGACCTCCGAGATGCCTGCCCAGCGTGGAAATTATGCCGAATTGCTCATCTTCTATTCATCATTCATGCTCTTCCATCGGCTGATGATGACGGAGCAGAAAGCATCCAAATGGGAAAACGGTGAAAAAAATGCTTATAACTCGGTTTGTAACCGAGTTATAAGCATTTTCTGTCGGCGGTCGCACTTCGCTTGCTTATTAACTCCATGTCTTCGTTGCTGATTGAAATATCGACATGTACTGTTTTTACAAAAAAAGTCGAAATTATTATGTGATTCTTTTTCTTTTTTGGAAAATGCCCCGTGGTTGCTTTTTGCATGACTAGCTCCATTTGTCAAAAGAGTCTTTGTATGTAAGCTTCTGGCCCATCCATACCCTACAAAAGTCCGGAGACCGAGAATTATGATAATTTTAATAATTTAATAATATACATTAATATGTATAGTTACGAGTTACGAGTATATAGTTGCAAGTAACTATAATACTTTTGAACTTTACAAAAATAGCGGCGTCATCATCTGCTACCCAACACGTTTCATTTCTCGCGGGGGCGAAAAGTAGGCTACGGATATCCAATTTGCTAGCAGTAAGAGGAAAAAGTGGCCTCTGCCTACCCCAATTCTTTGGTAGTATAATGTCAGCATCCCCGCCTGTCAAGCAGGAGTCCGGGGCTCGATTCCCCGGCGGAGAGTCAGGGGAAAAGACGTGATTGTATCTATGTATGTTACTGTGTAGTAATATTTTCAAATATTTGAAACCTTTTGCTTCGCTCGCAATAACTGTAATGGTGTTTGATGATTCAAATATTTGAAACCTCTTGCTTCGCTCGCAATAACTGTGATGGTGTTTGATGTTGGTCATAATTTATATCATATGTTCGTCCTCAGTATTATATCTACATAAATTCGACTCTAACAATGGGTTTAGCTGTTGAGACGTGAAGAAATGTCAAACATACAGACCGACAGACAGACATAAACGCACCTCCGCTTTTATTATATTAATGTGCGTGAATAACAACTGTATGCGTTTTGATTGAAATCATTTCTGTAATACTATTGGAGTTGAATTGATATTGGCCTCAAATGTGAACAGGCTATTACTGTATATAACAGGTAATACCACGAATGTTGTCCATAATTGATTAGACATGTCCACCCGCTCGGCGGGCCACGGTTCGCGTTCACAAAAACAAGTCCCTTAATGGTATTCCGTATGATTGCTACTGATCCTCATTGTTTGCTCGTCCAAGTACCGTGGCGGTCGATATGGCTCGTACGTGCTTCTGACGCGGTCCCTTTGACACTCCGCGGAACAGTCTTGCCTTATTTCGAAACGTTTTTGTCGCGCGACGCGTGCGACGGAATGAGTTTGGGGAAAGTGCTCGTGGAGATGAATGGGTTGGGAAATCAGGTATTGGAGAAATTCGTAGATGTTAATATTTTGACTAGATGAAGCCTGCAGGTTTCCTCACAATGACTCCGTAATGGTGGTGATGGGGATTTATATCCTCATAAAGAGTTTGTTAACGGGTAGCAGCTTTATTTATTTTTATCAGTCAAAAGAAGTTATCTCTAAGACGCTTACTAAGCGTAGATCTCTCTTTTTCCCATATTTCTTTTTTCCATGTCCAACAGTGGACTTCCAAGGGCTAATGATGATTATAATGATGAAAAATATTCAGTAGTCGAGTGGACTTCCTTAGCAATTTATATTTTACTGGCTTTTACCCGCGGCTCCGCCCGTTTGAATTTCGATTTTCTGCTACATAGGAAATCCCGACACGATTATAGATTTATATAAAACGCCTTAGAAATACTTTTACATGAATTCTCGTGTGTTAACGGCGTCTACTAAAACAGGGACCAAGCTGTATCTTCAATTTTACCGGACCGATTTGGATGAAGCATGCCGCAATATTTAAGTAGGAATAGCACCTTTAATACTATAACTAAAATCTACTCACGGGTTTTTGCGTGAAGCCCGAAGAAACAAACAAACAAACATCGACAAATTTGGTTTCAGAAGCCTTTAAATAGTCGATCTGAGTAGTTTGTTTTTAAATATCTTTGATTTTTGAATATTTGACATTAAACAATTTTATAATATACTAGATAGTAGAGTATATAATAGTATTCTAGATAGATACTGGAATTAATTATCATTGCTTGCCCGAATCGCATAAAAATGCATACAGACAGGTGTCAATAACACAGAGAGATTAAGATATATTTACACTGGCAACTTTAATTAACTGAATGATAAAACAAATGATACAGTCCATTATCGACTGTCCTCGAACTACTCTAAGTAGTTACAGTGTTGCCACGAACATTTAATAGGTGGTCTCAATGATTTTCTTTATATACTTCGTAACTTACTAACTTTTGGCTTTTAGCTGACTTCAATTAAAAAAAAATTCTACTCTGAGATCTTTGAAATCCGAATTTGTTAATAGCTATTTATATATAAAATGGTAGAACTAAATTAAGGAGTACTAAGTGTATTTTGGAAACTACGAATTGAATTTTTATAATTAAAATGTTAGTAAAATACTTTTAAAATGAAAATATTATTAAAGAATACGTTCAAAATATTAATATCAGACATATGAATATCCTTACTAATATAATAAATGCGAATGTGACTTTGTTTGTTTGTTACGCTTTCACATCTTAACTACTCCGCCGATCATCATGAAATTTTGTACACATATTATTAGGGATACAGAGAAGAACCTTATATTTAGAACAAAAAAAAACTGTTCCTGAGTGATAGAAAACATAGTTTATATGGTTATCCGTCATATCAACGGTTTCTGACGTGTATTTAAGGATATCAACGCGAGCGGAGCCGCGGGTAAATGCTATTATATTATGTATACATAACATGGTATTGTGTGGCCTCAACATAACAGGGTCACTTTGTCTATTCTCGTGGATGCTGTCAGAACAAGCTGTGGGTGTCCCAGGACAACGAGCGGCAGCGTTATCTTCTCACACAATCGAAATCTATTCCAATCTCTATACGCTCCATACGCTTGAAATTATGACAAATTCCTCCCTTTTAAATAGGACGCCTATGTCCAGCAGTGGACTACCATGGCCTGATAGTAATTATAGCATGATGATTATGACCCATGATGACGTTGATCATTATGACACCAACTACAGGATCTAAATCTGGCAGGAGTGGCAGTCTCAGAAAAGGAAATATCTTCTCACCAGACGGGTGCTATGTCTGACGGAGCCTACCACTGCCCAGACACACTGTCGAGAGGTTGTATATACCCTGTCTCGCTATCAAACTTCATTCGCGTGATTCAGGCATCTAATGTCGTCACTCAAGATCCGCGCCATCTGTTAAGGACCAGCGGTACTATGTAGTGAAGTAGGTCGCCACAATAATGATGGATGATAATAACATGGTTCATGATTTCTTGATAATGTCTTGGCGTACGCGTTTTACAAAATAAGTAATCTTGCAACACTGAAATGACTATAAATAAATCATCTAGTGACTGGGTAATCGCGTCCAGGCTTGAGAACTTGTCGGATGGCCGCGGAGAGTAGTTGGCACAAATTAGCGAGTGCGCGCCGCGATAGCGCTGTTTGTACAAACCGGCTCGGTCCAAGTGAAGAGCTGATAGCGTCGACGAGCACAAGATAAACAGTAATGCACTTTAGTTTCGGATGATCAACACAAGGTCAGCGTTTATTTGATAAGTATTAACTTGATCAGAAATTAAGAATTTTAATAGGTTTTTATAAGGTGCTGCTGAATCAAACAGTGTTTGATTGTAACTTATAAAGATGAGACGCTTTAGTGTATGGTACTTATTTAAGATAAGATAAAATACGTTTGCTTATTGATAAAATCTGTGGTATTAAGGAAAAAGGGTATATTTACAGTAACTTATCTTCTTTTACCGTGCTAATACATTACATTTCGATGTTTTTAACCCATGTGTGCGAAACAATATTTTTTTTTTAATTTGTTTCCCATTTTACTTGACACTACACAAATATATATATCCTGCGTAGCGCCGGCATAATAATAGCGTCAATCTATTTTTTCACTATGGTTCTATGAGAACGAGCTAAGGGATGTACCAGTATAATAGGCAGAAGCGTTATTCTGTTTTTCATTCCAAATCAATACGCCTTTCAAGCGTGAAGATTATGGCGAATCCCTCTCATTTGAAAAAAATGTTCACATTCAGTAGTGAACTTCCATGAGCTGATGATATTACACTTGCTTAACTTCTTTATATTTACAAATGTCTTATCGCAGACATCCTAATTCATAGAGCTTTCGTTACATGAGTGGCTCAGTAAGTAAACTAGCTTTCTTATCATTTTAATATTTTTAAATGAGCATGTAATTACTCAAACAGGTGAGATCACGTAATGGTAGCGTAACGTAGTATAGGCAACTAATCGTTTGTTAGACCGAGAGATTGTACACTTCACGTCATTAAAACGAATCCCTCGATTTCAGACTTCAGGACATTAGCAGGATGATTGTGTGTGTAAGTGCAAGCGGGTGCGAACCCCAAATATCTGATCCAGTTTCTCCTTGCGATGGACTGTGGCAGGCATTTTCATTAGTAAAAAAAAAGTTAATCAGTGTCTCGGATAAGCTTTGCTTAGGAGAGCTCGAAAATTTTTGGATTTATTTATCATGTGAGATATCTTAATCTAGGAGTACATGTGTTTTGGCTGACAATTACAGTTTGTTATTAATATTACTGAAATTCTTTTATGATTATATTATTTTAGATTTACGTTTATGATTATGTCACTAAAGACTTATCTTGATAAGTTGTGATGACATATTTTACAACAGAGTAGCAATCGTGTAAGTTATTGTCATCCAGAAAATAATGTAAAATATTATATTTAAATGTTAAAGCAAGCCCCATAATTAAATAAAAGCTAAAGAAATCTACAATTTGAAAAAACTTTGAATATGAATCTCACATTATTTACTTAGGACTAATGTATGCTACAGAGACATGCATTATACACGGAATCTTAATATGTGTACTCAACATCGCTATTATAATTAACCTCACGTTATATACATATTCGGTAAACATTATAATTTCGTTAAACTTCTCTTAGTTTAAACCACTGATTACGGATCGAGTCGCGTGGCCGCGCATCTTTCGTTCTAATTATCAGCACCCGCCCCACAAAGCCGTAGGATGTGATATAAACTCCTCTAGTCGTGCAGCTTAAGGCTTTAGACAGGGACAAAACTACGACAAAACTCTAGGCATCTCTGTCATTCTGATACGTGCCACCCGCTGCAATGTTTGATAGTGATTATCCTCCCCGGATAGCTGTAATTGGCCTTTCAACCCTTCTGTGCACATTAAATATTCAGGGCAGCAATTTCCAATTGTTTATGTAATATAAACCTAATATAATGAACCGTCTTTAAGCAATATCTTATCTAGAATATTCATTATGGAAGAAGTGTAAACTTCGTTGCACCTCGGTACTTTGCCATTTTTTGTGTTACTCAGTAGCATTAGTTTTGTGTTATGACAATCTTTTCTATCTCTTTGGTTTGGCAAAGATGCTAATGGTGCTGATTCTGTTACAACAAAACCAAACTTAGTCCCTCCCTATCTCTGTCCAACGTCAAATCCTAAAACGAGATAGCTACAATTTCGGTGCTGTCAGTTTCGTTTAGGCACGTCAAAATTAAAAGATTTAGTCGCGATCTCGGAACATACGGACTAAAGATACGCAAAAACGCAATAGTTTGAGAGTAACGTAGGTAGGTATTCGCTATAAATGTTTGCTATCTCGTTTTGACATTTGACATTAGAAAAAGATAGGGAGCGACCAAATTTAGTTAAGTTCTGTTACAACAGAATCAGCGTCAATACATCATTCAAACAAACTATCAATAGTATTTACGTAAATGCTAAATATTTAAATACTAATAAATTCACTTAATTAAATTAATTTATACTAATAATTAATAAATTAGTCTTCTAGCTTGTCCGCCAAATAGACAAATATACGGGTAAACGACCCCGGCCCCCTGACTTACTACTCTCTCTTGCTCCTTCCGAGATAGTAGTATCCTATAGTCCTTTACCCAAATTCCATATTCCTTGCTCAATACACCTTTCCTATCTCATCCTCTTCGTTTCCTTCCTTTTCGTGAACGCAATAAGGAACTTTAATACTTTTGAATTTTATAAACGGCGGCATCGTGGTTCGCCACCCGATACGTCTCGTTTCCTGCGGGGATGGAAAGTGAGCTGCGGATAGCCACTTTGTTCGTAGCAAGTAGAAAGAAGTGGTGTCTGCTTATCCCAATTCTTCGGCAGTATAGTGGTCACTACCCCCGACTTCCACGCGGGAGACCGGGATTCGATTCCCCGCCGGAGAGTCAGGGAAAATGGCGTGAGTGTATGTATCTATGTACTAAATATTTAAATGATAAATAGGACTTGAATTTTTTCAAGCTTAATCATTTTACTTACTGATTTGATGTTTACAAACCAGTTTAACGATACTTCGCTCGAAAAAGACTTTCCAAATGACGGAGCTCTCACGTATTTCGAAATTCAAATCTATGTACGGAGCAATGCATGACGGTTAGTGTTAGTAATTTTAGAACAGAATAGAATAGAATAGAATAGAATTTATTCAACAAAATAAGTATGGTTACAAGTTCAATTTTGTGTAATAGTTTTTGGGTTATGACAGCCTGTTCTATCTTATTAGATTTACAAACACGCTAATATTTATACGTGTTTCCTTCAATGAAACTATCAATAGTATTTATATAAATGGTAGGAGTTACATACTTTACAAGACTAGATCATTGATACCTAAAGTGGTCTATATCGACTCCAGTGTTTACAATGACATCACTATAGTTAGGAATTTAAATTTTTCAAAGTAAGTAATACCAGTAAGTAGTAGCAATACCAGTTGTCAAGAACACATTTGAATTTGAAGACTTTCCAAAATTCAATATTTTTGGGTTTGGTTTTGGGTAGACTCCGTAGCCTACCCAAAATCGAAAAACATAGCAAATGGTCTACGAGACAAAAAAGTTTTGTGACCTCTGATCTAAATTAATCAAATTTCGATAAATTATGAGTGTGCTATTCCATGCTAGGCTAGCATTTCAAATTAGTCTTAGACCGGTAAAAGCTTTGTTTTGTAATACAACATATGTATAATATTGACGTCTGGTTTGAAGTTTCCACTCGTGCTTTCATTTTCTTCATAATTTTCAAATCTGCAAATGAAGCAATTAGTTCAACTGTACTTAAAGCTAGAAACCTTTCCCATTTTTAAAACATATTAATATCATTAAATCTGTTGACGTAGCCGAGACCTAATAAATGACAATGTGACTGATAAGAAAACAATAGACATAAAACCCAGAGGTCACTAATAATCACCTCTGGTCGCACGAAACGTACCAGTTTTCTCTTAGCAGCGTTGCTCGAGCGCTATCACTTCCTACCATTATAGGATTGCTACGCAATGAAACTTGGTCCCTTAACTAATGTCTCCTTTTGTGACCGCAGGCTGGTTTAATCAGTTGTTTATATTATTGCCCGAGACTAGGCGATTTAATCGTACATTTACCGTTTCTCGTTGTATCTCGTTGAATGGTAGCGGCTTTCCGCGCTCTCCGCGCGGTAGATAGAAAATGTATACGGGGCACACACCGCCAGCGATATTTGTTTAGGCTTAGGAGATTCAGCTGTGTGTTAAACGATAAACAAAAGCTGCGCCACCGCAAACTGCTGTTTGTTTAATTGTACACGCGTGATAACGCGTCGACAACAACCCAGCGACTATGGGATTTCAGAGTTTTGCGGGACAGCTTAAATTATTGTGTCAGTTAACGGATATGAGACAACAATGTTTGGTACATTACAGGATTACAACACGAACGAAAATTACAACGGCCTTTCATTTTAATTAGTTAGGGCTTAATTTGTATGTTTATTGTTTATACTATCTTAAGATTTATGAAGACATTGCATTTTATATACGTCATAACTGTAGTGGATGTGTCTTCATTATTATCCATTCCAGAAGTTTATACCATTTCCAACTCATGTGAATTCATAATCTTAAAAAGGGCGCCTACGGTTCATACTTCCGGTACAGGCAATCCTTTAAGTACTTGCATATATTTGACATATTCGCAAGGAATGCAATAGCTTTCCACGAAAAAAATTGGTAGTCGTCCCCGCATATCCGGGCGTTCGGTTGGTGCTGACCCTAATTTTTTTACCGTCCGAAAGCTGTCACGGTTTCCCATTGGACTACGAGGATTAAGGCTATTGTTCGCTATCTCAATGTATTTATGTTACAGAATATTTTCCGAATATTTTCTTTCCGAAAATTGAATACCTACTTTGTCTTGAATGTATAAGAATATTTATTTTATAGACTTACATTTGTAGAAAGAGATTGTGTAAAAATACAGGTTTTAATATTATATTTATGTTGTATACACAACATAACAGCAGCTGAGACTCAGTGTATTAGGAGCCTCAGAAAATTGCGAGAAGCTATAGAAGTATTAAGTTCAAAAGGTAAGCACTAGAAAACAAGGCCATATACCCCAACATTGTTAACGAAAGAACGATCATTGTTATTTTTTTGTATATTGAGTTGACAATGCCATCTAGTAGACAAATAAAAAGCTTTCAAGCTTATGCTGTTAAGATTATTGTCTATGGAAAATGGTCTTATTTTTGTTTTTAGTTTTTTACAAATTTGAACAAATTCAGTTACTGAAATTAATTAATGTTTTTTATTACTTCTTAAATAATTACATTATGACAATGACCATATTTTCCCCATACCCTTCAATTGAGAGTTAGGATAGTGTAGTGAATAAGGCCTCGTCCCAAATACGAAAATTAAAAGGTCTTGGGTTCGATTCCCGGCTGGCACGCTAACGTTACTATAGTTTCTTTGTGTTTTGAAAGGTACATAAAACAGTGGGTCGCGTTTGGTATCTCAACAACCTTGATCTTAAGCAGGAACTGTGAAAGATTACGTGGATGATATCGAACCGTAATCAGTCATCTCAACCTGATACAAAAACCTCGAGAAGTAGAGAAAGAGATAGAGAGAGAAGAAAGTTTAACAGCAGTAACGATTACGATCACCAAAACCACCAAACTTGGTGTTTATTGGTAAAAATGGATTAAAAACATCGTTTTATAGGATGGGGTAGGTAGGCCAGTTTCTGATTGCATGTCTTCTCTTAAAGGGAATCAGTTTTAGATCTCCTTTTTTAGTACTTCTGCATCACTGAACAATGTCAGTCTACCTTTTAAAGCTTTCCTTATCTAACGTAATTCAACTATTCCACGGTTTTGATACAGGTACTTGATTTAGTTAACTATAGCTCTTCAGCTCTTCACCACTATGAGAAATCACAAAGTTTTATTCCATAAATCTTCCGAACTTTGTACGAACAATGCTGCGAGTGAGTATCATCGCGCATTTCCATAGCAGGCTAGATCGTCCGAGGCTCATCGGTACATCGGCATTAAGATAATTGAATGTCTGTCCATTCGTTAGTTAATTAAACGCGATACGTTCGTCGTCGCGATCGCTCCGATTAATGACCTCAATTAAGCTAATCAACTCTGCAGATTTACGTTCGCATCTGACCGAGGGACCTAATGTAGTTGCGATTAAGTCAGTAGTTATTTAGAGTCTGATAATAAATTTTATTTCAGAATAATAAAAACTACACATTATATAGTTTTGTAATCAGTAAACTTAATTAGTGCACAGCTGACTAGCAAATTTTCTATCAAGTGGATTGAATAGCGCACTGACTGAAGCCGGCGGTGGTCCAAGAAATTCGGCAAACTGCCGCTATCGCTATCGGTATTACAGCAATAAGTTAGGATGAAAATTTTTTCAGACAGGATCGTAATATTATAATATACGTAAACATATTGCTCATCCAATAGAATAATGACGTAATTACATTTTTGCAG
>WUAW01038458.1:21624-37669 GCA_017165845.1 Thaumetopoea pityocampa | reverse complement strand
TTGGGTGCAAAAAAATACAATTAAATCCTCTGTCGGGAAAAAACGAAATTACTTTCCGAACAACCCAATAGATCAATGGCCAAAAAAATGTCTAAACGAGTTGTCACATTTTACCATACCTGAGGACGATAACCGTTTTTATCATTACCGTGTTTCAATAAAATGCAATAAATTTCTTTAATGATATAATCCTGTAATAAATAACAATTAAATAAATTTTAAATAAATTTTCAGTAATTACTTAAAATAATGTATTTTCTTTAGTTTTATATTATATTTTACGCTGTCAGCCACCAATAGATGAAGCGGCCTAAACGGAAATTCCAGTGTCAGCTATCAACAGTTTAATGATTAGTGCCGTGGATATTAATACAACTAGTATCAAATAAAACTTTTTATATAAAATTTACGAGCTTCATTGATGAAATCGAAATAATTACTCGGCAAGAATAAGCGTCACACGATTTACTATTTGTACGGTAATAAAGTCAAGTTTCTGTTTATTTTATTTATTTTGTATTTTTTTTGAGAAATATAGCCTTACCTATATTTCTCAAAAAAGACGTGCATACGGTGACATAGCTTTTTATGAATTTAAATAAGAATCTTCGAAAAGCGTTCTATTTGCGGACTGTACATCTATAAACGTGTCATGCTCGATTAGCGTTGCATTTTCTTAGACACCATTTAAATACACGAATATTATATTACACAGAAAATTGCCGCCGCGGCCAAAAGAGCCGTGACTAACGTGTTCGTGGACAATCATGATTCAAGGCGACGTTGCGCCGGCGCAGCGTATGTACAATGTAACTTACAGTTGACGTATGGGTCCTTCAACTCGGTGGAAAGTAGAATATCTGCTTAATTAATAATTTTATAATGTTATAAGGCATTTTTCAGTTAATCTAGTTTACTACTACTGCACTTTAAAGATCTAAGGATAGTTTATTATATCTGAATGTAAAGAAAATCTTAAAGGATAAGGGCCCCGTGTGGTTGCCAGGATCCGACTATTAGTTAAAAATGCTATTCCTCTTTGTGAATATTTATCTCAATTTGATTTAATGTATAAAAGAAACATATATTGCATCAATCAAATTGCAATCTCGGCAATACATCGTTATTTGAAATTGCTTTATTGAAATGAATTGGATTAAAATCCTACTATAATTCAATTATCTCTAACAACTACTGAGGGTATATTTGTGTGCATAAATAATACGTATAAAATAAGTAATGATATTTAAACACTGATTGTTATATTTACATTATTAAAATATTGAAAATATATTAAATATCAGACATGCTTCCATGCGCTAATTTAAAAAGCTAAAAAAACGAAGCATCCGTATCTTCTGTTTTTATAACATTCAGTAGCACGCACGCATTGTGTGAATTATGAATATGAAACGACCGCATATGGCACCAGCAACATTTTTCTCACGCAGTCCCCGAGAATTATAACCGTTTCAGAGTAATTTGTTCATCAACCTTATGAACCCAGTAACAAATACTCAATATTTCCATTCCACATAATATTCTGTTCAGAGGGAAATTAAAAGACATCTTCATAATATTTTATCACTTTGGATTTTGTTTTTAGTTTTGATTATGTATTTAATAAAACACAAAGAAAACAATTTTGAAAAATACTTAGCATGTAAATTGAGAAAAAAGTGCGGTTCTAGTAGTAAACTTAATAGCTGTTATACTAAATAGCTGTTTTAAAATTTCTCATATGTGAGAAATTTAATATATTTTAATATTAGCTGAAACTTGAAGCACGCTGGTATATGATAGTCATAACAATTCGTAGCCTATATGGTAGTTATATCTATTCCTATGCCATATTTCAAAAGAAACCGTTCAGATTTTTGGATTTGATAGACTAAGAAAACTCCTATTTATAATATTAGAAAAACATCACGCGGTTAGTATCTATCAGAAGGCAGGTTTCGTTGTAAAAAAGTATCAATACTAAACAGACTCATCGAAAAAAATTGATATTATATTTATATGATTTAGGAAATGTTTAGCCGTAGCTATACAACTATGGAATGCGGCCGGCGTTATGAGCACCCTACCGACTGACAAGTTTCCTTTCTTAGAATATTTATAACTTTAATTTCTACATTGTTTTATTCTTACTATCTGTATATAAAAATTAAAGTCTATGACCGATTTAGAAAACCACACGATTTATTAAAATTGTGGTGAATTAAATCCTGGAGATAGCAACTCAAGTGTTTACCGGGCTATATTGATATACTAAAACATATTTAATCTATTGCCCCCCGTATGATACTAATTCTTAACCGATATTGTGCGAATATAAAAGGAAAATACAAACGAAATAATTAATTACCCCAACGTACAATATTGCGGCGCAATATCTAGACACAATATATGGAATTATAATATTATAATAATTATGCTAAATACAGTCGGTATTCCTTGTAAACAAAGTATTAATTACATATACACAAATATTCAATTATCCTTAAGACATAATAATATAAAATTATTTACCTGAAAATCCATTTAAGTACTAACTTCTTTTTACCAACTTAAAACAACTGAGATTACCACAGAACTAGAAATTGTTCAGATGGTGGTAAGAGATATCAAGTTTTCCATAAAGAATCAAATTTATTTTGACCATCGTAAATATCATCATCGCCGGTCCGTGAAAGTCCACAGCAGGACATGAGTTTAAAAAGGAGGGGTTAACTATAATTTCCACGCATTTTATAGGCATCTTGAAGATCGCGGTAAATTTTGATTGAATAATAGGATAACGTTGCTGTCCATTATCCCGGTACATCCCTTAGCTGGTTTTGACAGCACCCACGGGAATATATGGAGTGACGCTATTATTATTCCGGTGCCAAAACAACAATCACGTGTAAAGCTTTCAATTCAATAATTGTTTAATGTTATTTAAAAAATAAAGCTCTATCAGTCGTTTTCATTGCACGTTATGGCGGCTCACACAGCAATATATCGTAAATATGCTTCAACATTTGATGCTCGATTGTTTTATTGTGCTATACAGGCGGCCCTCGACTTTCAACCTTTTAATCATCTCGACAAATTTTTGACTATCATGGAAGAATGTGATCCCAATGAAGAACGTATATCTCAAGAAAATAAAAAAACACACCCGAAAGCACTTAACTCGCCTCTTAACTTCATTATGTGTACATATTTATAAATAAATACTTTAAAACACAATTTTTTGCATATTTTTTTACATCCCTCTACTTTCGAACATTCAACATCCGCACACACTTTCAGGAACCAATTATGTGCGAAAGTCGAGGGCCACTGTAATTGTCACTTGGTTTTACATAAGTTTTAACAAGGAAAATCATTATCTAAATGGATAAAGTTAAATCTAGCGACCGGTCTTGGCTTCGCTCAGTCGCTGGATCACAAAATCAAGAAACGTAGCCCGAAAGAAATGAAGAGTATCTAATCATATTATATTAAATTGCTGAATCGGATAATGTCAGCCCGAAATCCACAGCTAGATGTGACCCTCCTTCGTTAAAGGAGGGATATTCCCTATTTTACAAGCTTGGAAGGCACCTTGGAGATCGCACTAGATTTTGTTTGAATTGAAGGTTATAGCTATTATTGCACATTACCCTGCGCATCTCTCAGATGATTTTCACACCATTCACAAGAAGAGGTAGATTAACGCTTTTATTGTGCCGGCGCTATACATACAGAAATATTATGTTGACAAAATATTGTAAACAAGACGGTAGCTGTAAGATTTTACGAACAAAGATTAATGTTAGAGTCGCTAAGCGCATGAAACTAATCCAATGATGAAAGCCAAAAGAGGGCTTTCGCAAGTAATTCCGAACGCACAGTCGCCAGTGCAAAAAATGCCATTAAGCTACAGAGCCGTTACTGTTGCGCAATAGTATCATATTTTTTACTTTAAAAGCGAAATATACCTATAATGCAAAGAGAAATACACAATAATCAATTCCTTTAGGTTAGCGCTGTAGTGTGGATAAAAATGGTATTCTATAATTATGTTTCTAAAGTATCATGTAGTCATTTATATTATAAAATTATATACTATTATAAAATTATTAAATATCAAATTTTCAAAAATAAAAGATTTTAAAATAAACTACATAGATCGACTAATTAAGGGCTTCTGAAATCAAATCCGATATTTGTTTGTTTGTACGGGCTTCACGCAAGAATCAGAGTCTTAAAGGTACTATTCAGAGTTAAATATTGCGGTATGTTTCATCAAGATCGGTCCAGTAGAATTGAAGATACTGCTTGATCCTGTTTTAGTAGCCGCCGTTAAGGTACGAGAGGTCAAGTAAAAGTGGTTCCATGCTTTTTATATAAATCTATGATTGTGTCGCGATTTCCCATCTAGCGGAAAACCGGCATTCACGCGGGAAGAGCCGCGGTCAAAAGCTAGTCCTATATATAATAATGACATCGTACATAGAGGGTAGACTGTTTCGTTGTTTGTAAAACCTACCTGAAATATGTTTAGTTCAATCGTGACTATGGCGCTTGTAACTGTGCTGAAGTATCGGAAACTTATTAATAATATGATACATGTTAAATATCGTGATTAACATAATAGTTTTAAAAGCATTTTAACTCATGCAACTTAGTATATTAAAAATCTAAAAAGATCCGGTTTATTCGTCGAGAGAAACCGTGGTAATCACAAAAATTAACGAAGGGTCCCAATACGTACTCTTAACGAGTTGTCAAGTGAAAGGTGTTGGTTTGGACTGTGTTTTACACGTCTAGAGCTAGTACGGATGTGTTTGAGAACTTCCTCCGATCGCCGAGAGAACGAGCGACAAGTTTGTCGACCAGACACACCGGTCCGATTTACTGGTTGACGGCACACAGCCGGTACGAGACGTAGTCCATTGGTGACTAATGGCAAGATTTCTAATATCCATCAGAATATAATAATTATATATGCTTCATGGTCTGACACAATACAGGCTACACTCAAGATAAGAACCAATGGAAAACTTTATAAACAAAATTTAAATTTATTTTCTAGACATTTTTTATTTGCTTGCGTGGAAAGATAAAATAACATTAAAGCTGTTATCGCACGGGAACATTACTGGAAAACAAAGATCCTATATATTAACCCAAGCTATAGGCTACGTCAATTCCAAATTTCACTCAAATCCGTTAATCCGTTACAGCGACAAGAAGCAACAACATTTACAAACATTCGTATTGATATGTATTATATCGAAGGTTGAAAGGGTATTAGCGATAAAAAACCAAATTGTTCAGGAGAGCAGTTTAAAGTTGGAACTGCAGATAAATGGACATAACTTTTTTATTTATTGTCATATCGTGAAAATGGAAACGACTCTATAGCCAAGAAAAATAAAAGCATTAATGTGCATGGGAGTAAGCGCATTCGAAAAAGCGGACAATTTTAAGTAGGATAGCATACATAATTCATTTTCGAATAATTTGTCGCTTATCCCCTATTACCTTTCAAACGTCGATATAATTGCTTGGTATTTTCTTGTTTATAAATCCCAATATCATATCTCAGCAACATATGTACTTATCTTTTCAGACTGATCATAATCCTATAGAAATTTGTATCTTTATTGATTTTTGTCATCAGGATAATAAAGTCTACGACTTGACATATTCCGAAACAACATAATTACAGACGTAAGTCATAAATAATTAAATAAGACAGACTCGTTCTCTGTTAGTAAACCAAATGTGGTAGGTAGTACTACTTACGTACACCTCTGTCTACCCCTCCCAGATTGGATAGAGGTAAGTGTTCGTTTTTATATTTTTACGTAATTTTTGTTTAAATAAGGCATTCACGAAATGTACTCATAATAGCTAGTACGATACTTAATTGCTTTCACAAAAAAAGGTCTTTGATTACAATCTAAATGCAGGTTGAAAGTTTTACTATAATACATAGCTATAAAGAAAAGTAACCACAGACTAACATAACCACCATAACTGTGAAAGAAAGCGTAAATATGACCCGTGCAGTTGTAAATATACAATCACAAAAAGAAATCGTCAATAAATCGTTTTAAATAATAAAAATAATAAGAGGAACTCGATGATATAATAGCAAAGAAATATGGAAATTGTTATGTGATGTCGGCATAACCTAACTCAATCTTTCGCATTTGAGAACCAGCTGAGGGGTGCACCAGGAGAATGGGCAGCAGAGTTATCCTGTTATTCTATCAAATCTACTAAGGTTTTCAAGAGGGCTGCCAAATGTGGAAATTATGGCAAATCCCTCCTTTTTAAGGAGAAGGCCTATGTCCAACAGTGGCCTTTCAAGGGCTATGATGATAATACGTAAGCACCTTATATCTATCTATAATATTATATATTTGTTAAATGTCAAATTTTCAAAAATCAAAGATATTTAAAAACAAACTACTCAGATCGACTAATTAAGGGCTTCTGAAACCGAATCCGTCGATGTTTGTTTGTTTGTTCGGGCTTCACGCGAAAACCAACGGGTAGATTGCTATTACACTCTTAAATGTACTATTCCGAGTTAATTAATGCGGTATGTTTCATCAAAATCGGTCCAGTAGAATTAAAGATACAGCTTGATCCCTGTTTTAGTAGCCGCTGTTAAGGTACGAAAGATCAAATAAAAGTGGTCCTTTGGCTTTTTATATAAATGTATGATGATTGTGTCGGGATTTCCCGTGTAGCGGTAAAACCGACATTCACGCGCGCGGAGCTGCGCGCAAAAGCTAGTACTAAATACTATCGTAATATTCATCAAAGCGGACCATTTATACGTGAGAATTGGAGGATTTTTATTGAAATCTATTTAACTTGTTAAATATAAAAATCTGTTTAATAGGATTTTTTTAAGATAAGAGCAGCTATGATTTATGTGTGATTTTGAATTTATAAGTCACATATAACAATATTACACATGTTACAGTAAAAGATAGGTCTGAATATAAACTCAGATCAGCCGATTAATGTTTATATTTCTTTGGTAGATAATGTACAATAGATACAATGTTCTTTTACGACAAATGATTTCATTTTTAATCTTAAGAGAAACTGAAAGTTAATAGTTAAAAATTAATGAAATATTTTAAACAGATGAAGAATTGAATGTTTTTGAGAAATATCGTCCCCTTAGTGGCAGAATTGATTAAATGACCAAATCCCCCTTTTTTCCAAACCTGTTTCTGGACCAAGTCTGTACTTAGTGAATATTTACATTTTCTATCTCGCGATATACGCATCATATCAATGTGTGAGTAAAAAGGGAATGTAGACCAGCTTTTGCTTATAACGCTGATTGTCAATAACTCATTTTGGTCAATGTTGTCAGTTAATGAATTCTGCCACTAAGGGGACAATATATTTTTTTTATTAAGCTAACCTCGAAATATCTGGCGTCAATTCAGATTAAAAATGGCATATTTTTGTCTTCAATAATATAATAATGAAAATAAAATTATATTATCGTAAATGCACGAATCGTAATTTTAATCTAAAAAAAAATCACGCCTGAAATATAGTGTCGCACGAAATTCAAACTAGTCGTTTCTGGTGCTCGGCAACAACAATGGTCAGGGTCAACAAGGTCAACAGTCGGTGTCAACGGTCAGGGCAACTTTACGAACCTAACATTACTTTTTTGACCTAATTATAACTTTATTGTTACATTTTTAGCCAGTAAGCTGCAGCTATATTTAAGTTTACTCGAGTTCATTCGATTAAACATAAGACAAACACTATTGGCTAATAATCATATTTAAACTTAACATTAACCGGCGAATCTAAATTTATCTTCAAAACTGTCTTTAACTGTAAGATATAATTAATATAGAGATTGCTTTGTTAGCAACTACAATAATCATTACGGTACATTAAATTTTACTTTATTGTTAAATTACTTGAAAGTGTTTCTTAATAACACGACTTGTCACGCGATTAAAATCAACTGGGCCTTTCTCATTAACGGGGATCTACTCGATGATACTGTTAGTCTATCTCATCATCATCGGTTGTCCATACCTACTTCAAATTAAAACGATGTCCTAATCATAGAATTGGGTCCAGCTGAAAATCAGCACTGTGATTAATATGTTTTACAATAGTATTGTTCTTAACTAGTAACCTTTTTACCTTTCATTTAAAAATGAATACACAATTAAATCAATCGATGAACTCTTTCTTTCTTGATCAGCGTATTTGCATCAAGAGTAAATATATCCTAATAATCCCCTTTTATGCATCTCTCATATAAGAGCTCGCAGATTGTCGAAAAACGCGACCTGCGTTCCGTTAGTTTACTGTTTCATGAGAGATTTGTATCGATATATCGAACACGCCATATTTGTACCGACTCGCCCATAAGTACAGTTACCTCAGGCCACCAGTGATTTGGTCCGGTGATGTACAAATATTGTTGGTTAATGTTGTATGTACTTACATTTTAGTCGACCGGTTCGACCACTTTCTGTTCTTCGTTTGTATTTATGAATCTCTAAATAGTACGAGTATACAACAAAGTTGCTGTTTGCGTATATTAATCCGATAAATTCTTCTAAATTACGCAACGAAATTTCATGCTGTTTTCGCTAGCATCATTTACGGATTTTTTTTTCTGAAGGTTTATACGTATGAACACATCTACTAACCCACTGCAGAGTACGGGTCTCCTATCAGAATTGGAGGAGTTAAGCCCCACGTCCACCATGATGACCTAATGCTGATTGGGAAACTTCACCCACAAAATATCTCAGGCAGGAAATCTCTCATAAAATCTGACGTGTTTCTGTTGTTATTGTTATTGTATTGTTATGTTTTCCTTCATCGTTTGAAGCCAGTGATAATTATTAATACATACATGATTTCGAAAAGTCAAAGGTGCGTGCCTAGGTTTGAAACTCGAAATCTAAGATTGGACATGCACGGTCACTAGGCTATCACTGCTGTATGTAAAGCACATTTTAATTAAATTTATAAATAGTAGAGAAAGCCGCCAAAATAAAGATACTGTCCTCCCCTTATAGGAAAGGGGATTAGATTAGGCCGTACTCTACCGTGCTAAGCTAGTACGGGTTGGTAGTCTTCACACACCCATGCGGGCATGCGGGTTTCCTCCAGATATTTTCCTTCTCAGTCTAGTGCATAGTGTCTACGGTGTAGATCTTATGTGAGTTTGAAAAAGCCAGTAGTAAAGAATCCGCGACCTCTTAATCGCGAATCGGATGTTCTTAACCCTTGATACACCACGTACTAAAACAGACTACGTACTAAAAGAGACTAGGTATTATAATTTTGCATGTCAATTTGTCTGAATATATCTGTACTAATATTTATTGTATTCTAACACCTCTAGTTATCTACGTTCGCAATATAAAAGAAATAATTTGGTTTTGTATATTTTTTCATACTGATATCCCATTGATATCGCCATATAAGTACATCTAAATAGATTGATATTTTATTGCATAAATTTTATACTCATAAACGAGAAGAGACCTCATTGACTTCATTATGCCCGGACCACAAAGAAATAATTTTACTGCTGACATTAGAATAATTCGCTTTAGACGTGGACTAGGTCGACATTCATGAAGAGCACCTGTGGTGTCATCAACTCATCACAGCCCCGGGATATAGAGCAGGCGACACGGGTCATGTTAAAAGCCCTTAGTTACGTGTAGCCAGGGTTGACATTCTCGTTGACAGACAGGGTTGACGTTTCAAAATTTTTTTACCTCGACTTTCAAAGTATTATTTAATTTTAATGAAGATTGACTCTTGTTTTTTTTCAAAACCTATTTTCTTAATTATTAATAAGTATTAACACTACTAAATGTTATTATTTTAACCATTTTTAATAAATAACTTATAATATTTCATGTTTAATTTCTGTTTTATGAAATTAATCGATTTGGCAAATGAAGCATTCATACAATAATAGAAGCAACCATGTTGAATGAAATTCGACTCTTGAGTTCACTAAATTTTAAGTATAGTAGTCCCCCCTGTAGCTCGTACAAACGCTCGTATGACCTCGTATAACGCGTTATGTACATTTACACGTTATCTTTTCTCGTTATAGAGGATTTAAATCGAATATTAAAGAAAAACAATGTTATGAACGAAATATGTGCATTACATTAAAATCAAACTAAGAACGTTTAATTTTATAAGAACACAATTGACACAGTGTGCAACCATAGGCGAAATTGATTATGAATTGTACAAATCATTATAAATTGCACAGTACAGAAAATAACGTGAGGAAAACCCCGCTTTATATGGGGGAAAGACATGTTATACGAGGAACACGAAATCGAGGAACAAGAGTACCGTGTTATATAGGAGATTACTGTATATTTAAATTATATTACTAAAATATTATGTATAATAATATAAATGTCACTTTTTCAATTACGTTATATTGGATATAAAGGTAGATGGTCATTTAGAATTGATGTAACTATGGCTCTTATTAAACTAATAATAATAATTTTGGACTAAGTGAACCGATGACTTGGTGGAGGTCGCGGGCATTCGGTGGATACAGGTGGCTCATAGCCACTCCGTGTGGCGATAGATAGAAGAGACCTATGTCTAACAGTAGATGTGTATGGGCTGATATGATGATGAATAATTTTAAATTAATTTAATCAACTAAAACTAAAAAAAAATACAACTACTATCTGCTGACATAATTATAGCAATCACCAGTTTTATACTTTAATTTTAATAGAATATTTACCAACATTCTCCGCCTATAATGAAGAACAATATGCATTGGCATTCTTTGACAGCCCTATCCGCCGCCCACGTCGGCAGTACCGTGAAACGGGGGCAAGACCGTCCGTGACTACCAAGTGCAGCTTGTACTACAGCGCGTTTTAGGAGCACCCAAATGTGTAGATCACTGATTTCGGAACGTTTGTTTTGTGATGCACACTTAAGAATTTTCTGGGAATAAGTTTAGGTTTTTTTCATACCGCACTAGGCCAGCGCGGTAGACTATGGCCTAATCCCCCTCCTGATCAGGGGAGGTCCGTGCCTCTGTAGTGGGGAAAATACGGACTGGGGATGATGATATGGTGATGACGTTAGGTTTCTTTCTATTTAATTTTTATCAAGACATAAAGGGAACGTCAGGTTAATAATTTGTTTATTTAATAAATATCAGAAAAATCGACTATTGGGATTAAAAAGTCAAGTTTTTTTTATTAAGATATTTTTTGGCATCTTACGGAGACTACCCGGTGCACTCGTATATAAAGTAAAAACAATTATGGACATAAAAACATATAAGTAACCATTCTTTCACCCGAATTAATAACATATCCGTCAGACAGCAACCAGTCATCACAATCTTAAAATTAAAACAAGATAATAAAATAAACTGGCAAGTGATTAGTACCAGTCGCAGTGACCTTTCTTTTTGTACCAACGAGTCCTGGGTGCGAGTCCCAATAGGTGCAAATTGATTATTTATTGATGAATTATTTGTTGATGAGCACAAATGTTTGTACCTAACTCATAGGCATATTTATCTATATAAATATGTATATCGTTGTCTAGTTCCCAAGATACATGGAATCCTAGTATGGGACTAATCCCATAGTAGGATGTATGTGAAAGTGTGTGATCATTATTATCAGAATGCCAGAGTGTTACCCATATCGTTCTTAATCTGAACGTCACTAAACTAACAAAGGTACAAGCAACGGAACGTACTTTATTTCAAAGCCAAGCACCGCTGGGTTCGTTATGCAATAACGATTTCCTACGCCACGACAGACTATGTTTGGACAAAGAAATGCGTGGAGGCAAATATTTACATGCCCATCAAAGATTCTACGCATTTTGTAACATAACACTGAGATCAGAAACTTTCAAAGCGAAAATAAATTCGGTTACGAGTAGTGACGATAGTTTGATACTTTTTATGACGACAGTTTGATTATTTTTGAACATTTGTATCTTAATTTGTATCTTGAGTTTTATTTTTTCAACACACGCTAAAAGGAACGCATTTTTTACAAACTTCCTTAGTTATTGCATGGCACCGGTATTATATGTATATCATCCTATCTCTTCCAGTGGAACGCACGAAAATTGTTCGAGGGATACATCAAGTAAACAGCATTGTTCTACGATCGCCAAGACGCCTGCCAAGCGTAGAACTTACGGCAAACTTTTGCCTTTTGAGGAGGAGGCGTGTGTCAAGTAGTAGTTTGAATCGTATTAAGGATCCTAATTTACTTCGTTGTGCGTATTACTGCAATCGTTCGTACTCCGGTTGTGACTATGTTAAAAGCTCTTATTAGTATGGACATAGGTTCAGTGTAGTGATCTTTACATATGTATGTACTCAAGCCAACTAGTGGTAATGAGAAAATAAAAAACTATTCAGATTACAGTATTATAAACGGATTTTCTAAATTCTAAAACTTTATTTTTTAATTCTATAACTTTTATTTGGTCAAGCGGAAGTGCAAACCGTTTAAATGTACATTTAGTCTATGTGAAAAATACATGCGTATGTAGAGAAAATAAGACAGAGCAAATCGCGACACGGCTCGGCTAGTCCTTGATCACCCGACGTTCACCAGCGTAAGGTCACGTCACCAAACAGTATGACGCCACTTGTATTTGCTGCTTATATAAATACTACATTAGATTTGAATGAGGCTGTATTTTATTATACAATAATAGTTTAGAGCTTCGCTGTAAGCTGGTATTAGTAACTCCATGTAAGTGCCAATAGACAATACAAAATAGAAAATGATCATAGTTTTGAATAAAAAATCTCTCAAATACTTTTCAATAGATAAGCAGTAGTTATAAGTTGAAAGAAACAACAATTTTATACTGAAACCAAGCATAATATTATCATTACCATTCCATATTCCAATGTATTTATAAGTCTTAGTACAAAACATGACATATAATTTATACCAATCGATTCTCGTTGTAATTATATAAATAAAAAATATATATATATAAACAAACGACTGTCAGTTTTTCAGTTTCTAGTTATTTGAAAATAACACTATATATTTTACTTAAACATTTGCTATAAATACTGAAGTCTTTGTACAGTTGGATTGTATAATATTCTGAATAATTCAAGAGTAATCAGTTAATTTTAAACAATTGTAGGTAACGCTACTCTGATAACTTATATATTTTATCGATGACTATAAAGTTATTCAATAATACTAATATTCAATAATGCCTTTGTACGTGTCACAAAAATGAAATACTTGTAGATAATTTTATACTATTTAGTAACAAATTATGATAATTTAAAGATCTAAACAGATACGCACCGCGGCATATCGATAAAAAATTCTAAGCTCCGGCTTCACGATAATCAATTTTGTCGAGAAAATTGGTCTAATCTGTCTGGTCGGTGTTTTATGTCTGATATTAATTGGAGCGGAAAATTAAGGACGATGGACGAGTTGAGATCACAAGAAATTCTACACAGATAGTTAAAAACATGCTTAAAAACTGTTAGTAATAAAAACAAGATACTGTTTAATAATTTAAATTTTTTACGTATAGGTAAACGCACGTTACAAAACAATTATGAACTGAGAATCTAAAACATAACTTATTTATAAGCTTACTTTATTTTATTATACATATTTTTGAAATAAACTTTTATTTCAAACTATAAAATATAAATTAAAAATTCATTGCTTTAACAAATAGTTTATTATCATCAGTCCTTGGTAGTCCAATGCCGGTGATGGGCCCAATTCTCAAAAAGGAGGTATTTGTCATAATCTCTACACCTGACAGACATCTTGCAGATCGCAGTAGATTTTGATTGAATAACAGGATAACGCTGTTGCCCTTAGCTGATTCTCAGAGTACCCACAGGAAGAGATGAGAGTGAGGTTATTATCAAACGAATGAAAAGAAACGAAAAACCAAAATATACTTGTGTAGGAGATTCAACACAGAATATTACTGTAACTTAGCAATCGTCAACACATCTAACATAGATTAGTTGCATCTAGATATATAAATTTCTAGATTAATCAACAGTCAGAACGCCGATTACAAAAGCATTCAGTACTGAGGTCAGCTGACTCACGGTTATGCGTTCACTATTCGCATAAACAAGAAGTTATCGAGAGGCTAATGAACTAAACAAAATATACTAATTGCTAATGTTTTTGTTTAGAACCATACGTTAGTTCAGTAAACAACGAGTCATAATTAAATTGTATATCGACAGGAAACGTATGGCAATTTACTTGTCATTGAGATAACCCGATTTCCTGCCAAATGTTTCCATGGAGTTGGTCAATCAGAGTTTCAATGTTACAAAAAAAAGATTAATTAATTATTATCAAGTTACTAAGCTATAAAATGAAAGTTTTGAAGAATCCTCATAGCATTGTTTTTTACGAGTTGACAACTTGATATCTACGGTAATCAACAGTTTAAATATCTATTGGAAGCTACCTTAAGTAGCAGGTATTCTTTGAAAGGCCGAACCTTTTTATCCAAATTTAATTTACGCGTTTAAAGTTCATTGATGATA
The DNA here is from genome assembly GCA_017165845.1 of Thaumetopoea pityocampa. NCBI lineage: Eukaryota > Metazoa > Arthropoda > Insecta > Lepidoptera > Notodontidae > Thaumetopoea > Thaumetopoea pityocampa. The sequence goes on along the minus strand of WUAW01038458.1, from coordinate 23,070 downwards.
TTATGGGATAGAAATAATATAAAATGAGAGAACAATGTGGTGTAGTTAGATATCGAAATACTACCATATTCTGCTCTAGTCTATAACATTTAATGTAATAATCTTTATTATTACATTTTAGGACAATCTCGAAAATTTTTCACTAGTTTTAATTAACGCAGACTAAATAATTTATTACTACGAAGTCAAACTATTTGAATAAAATAAAATAAACTATGCAAAACGAAACATGTTAAGCGATTTTAAATTTGAATAACCACACTTGCTTAATAGTAAAACGAAACAAAATGAAATTAATAATTATATGTTTTTATATGCTTCAAGCATTTATTTCTGTGACGTGTCAGTAATTCTTCGCTGCACTTACATTGACCTAATTTAGATACTCGTATATGTTCAGGGCATATTTACAGCCAAATCAGCGTGGAGATGTTTTTGCATTTGTACTAGTGTACAGTCAGCAGATGAATAAATCAATAAGTACTTTTATATTTTATTTTATAGGTAGGTACTTAAACGTAATTTAATAATATGTATAAATAACTTCTAACGCTGCTTATAAACAACTGATGCGAGAATGCGAGGCACGTGGTAGCTAGCGCAAACTTGTGTTATCCGCTTTTAGTCACTATGTGTACAATCACTACTACAAATACAAAAACGTCTCCAAGATGATTTATCTATACAAATAAATTATAAGTTACCGACCCTTTAGTAAGTTCCTTTTCAATTCTTAAGCGATGTTATTATGTAATCAGGGACACATTTACTAAACAAATCGTTGAGTTGCGATAAACGCGGTCATTACGACCGGAGTGCCGACGCAATCCTACCAAATGAACCGTAATGCACAAACAATAGGCAATGCTTTACGCGTTTAATGCATCACAGCACACGGGTCTTATCGCAGACTCAAAAGAGGGGTCCGTGAGCTGGTAAGGCATCATATTCGTGATTAGAAATAAAATATCATTCAGCAAGTTTATTTATACTGAAAGCCAATTTTAATTCTATGCCAAAACCCATTTCAATGCCGATTCTAATGTGAACATGTACAATTAAATATTTAAAAAGCACCACTTTCACTCACGCACATGTACACAGGAACTTACTCGTATACACACATGCACGCACCAACGCACGAAGGCACGCACGCACACTGAAAGACCCTTTCACTTTAAATATAGGTTATCTTAGTTTAAACTTAGATTTTTTGGATCGTAATACACAAACAATAGGCAATCTTTTACGCATTCAATGCATCACAGCACACAGATTTTATCACAGATTTAAAGAAAAGGCGTCCGTGAGTTGGTAAGTAATTATATGCAATCATATAACAATAAACAAATTGACCATATGAATAATAAAAAATTAATTGATAAGAAAAATGAAGCTATTTACGTGCATGAAAATTAATTATAATAAACTAATGCAAAATACGTA